>CAUYPK010106373.1:0-16621 GCA_963574355.1 Loris lydekkerianus
GGGTAAGATCACTCTGCATTCAGTCAACCTAAGACAGGGACCAAACCATTGATGTTTGTATCCCCATGACGGGTAAGACTGAAACTGCAAGAGCAGGCAACCTAAGACAGGGGCTATGTTTTATCGCCATACAAAAAACAAAAGAGGGAATTGTTGGGCCCTGCCATGTGCCTGAGGCCTAGTGCAACTTCCCGAGCCTGACTAGAAGTAGATCCATGGAGCTACTTCCACATAGCAATGACTCAGCAAGGCCTGGCCTGAAACTGCCTCTACCTAGATACAGCCAATGTGGTACCATGCCATTGGCCCAACCCTGTCACGCACCTCATCCCCTACCTTCTTTCTCCGCCCCTTCCCCATGCTCTATATAAGCAGCTGCTTGACGCAATAAAGTTGAGTTCCTGCTTTAAAAAAAAGGAAATGAAATCAGAAAGGAAGAGCAAAGAGAGGGAAGAAGGGAGGGGAGTGGGGCTTTGGTGTGTGCCACACCTTTCAGGCGCAAGACAAGATTGTAAGAGGGACTTTACCTAAAAAATGCAATCAGTGTAACCTGGTTTATTGTACCCTCAATGAATCCCCAACAATAAACAATAAAGAAATGAACAACAACAAAAAAAAATGCTCATCCTCTCTAATCATCAGAGAAATGCAAATGAAATCCACTTTGAAATATCATCTAACCCCAGTGAGAATATCTCCACATCACAAAGCCTCAAAGCTGCAGATGGTGGGCATGGATGTGCAAATAAAGGAACACATTGCTGGTGGGATTGAAAACTAATACTTCCTCTATGGAAAGAAGTATGGAGAATCCTCAAAGAGCTAAAAGTAAACCTTCCATTTGACTTTACAATCCCCTTACTACCCAGGATTAAAAAAAAAAAAAAAAAATTATTTCACCATAAGAACATCTGCACTAGAATGTTCACTGCAGCTCAATTCACAGTCACCATGAAATAGAATCAACCCAAGTGCTTATCAACTCATGAATGGATTAATAAACTGTGGTATATGTATGCTATGGAGTACTATTCAGCCATAAAAAGTTAGAGATATTACATCTTTTGTATTTACCTGGATGGAGTTGAAGAACATTCTCCTTAGTAAGGTATCACAAGAATGGAAACACAAGTACCCAATGTACTCAATGCTACAACAAAACCAATGGATCAACAACTACACCCCACATGAGAGAAAAACACAGTTATAGTACTGCTCTCAGAATCTGAATGCCCCAGAACTTGAACAACTTGGAATCTGCATGAAAAATTCAAGCAAATTTTGCCCGAAATCTGAACCCTGCTTTGGAATCCTAACGCCCAGCATGTTGCTCCTGTGTTTTCATGCCTTGGTTTCCCCAGCACTCAGGCCACCCATGTGCTTTATCGTTCAGTTCCTTGTCAGAAGCTGTAGTGAAAGCATGTGGTGTGATTTTTCACTGCTAATTTTATGCTTTTGTGTTTTCTTTTGTATAATAACAACTAAGTGTGTCCGCTACGGGTCCTAAAAAGTGTAGAGAGAAAAATAAGAGTAAGAAGAATTCTGTTACAGCTATAATTGAAGTTAAGAAGGATCTTATTGCTAAGCATGAAAGAGGCACATGTGAGGCTGATCTCACTACTATGTTCAGTATGCCTAAATCCACTGTACCAGTGGAAAATAAAGAAGCTATCAAAGCAGCTGATGTGGCGAAAGGGGTTATGACACTGACCCCTGATCAAAAAGTTTGGAAGAAGGCTGGGCACAGTGGCTTGCGCCTGTATCCCAGCCCTTGGGAGGCCTACACTAGCTCCTGAGTTCACAGGACTAGCCTGAAGCAGACAACACATCCACATCGGCTCTAAAAAAAAAAAAAAAAAAAAATAGCCAGGGGTTGTGTCAGGCACCTGTTGTCCCAGCTACCTTAGGAGGCTGAGACAAGAAAGTCGCTTAAGCCCAGGAATTTGAGATTTCTGTGAGCTGTGATATTACAGCACTCTACCAAGTGTGACAGAGGGCAACTCTGTCTCAAAAAAAAAAAGTATGAAAGAGATGGAAAAACTCCTCTTAGTTTAGATTAATGAAAAATTATTGGCTGGTGACGTGATTTCTGACATGATGATTTCTGAGAAAGCCAAGCTTCTCCACGATTATTTAGTGAAGGGCATGCCTGACACTAGTGCTCAAAAGAAGGAGTTTAAAGCCAGTAGGGGGTAGTTTGAGAACTTCAAGAAAAGGATTTGGATCCATAGTGCTTTTATGCATGAAGAGGCTGCCAGTTCTAATTTGGAAGCAGCAGAAAAGTTTATAAAGCAGTTTAAGGAGTTTGTGAACAGTGAGGGGTGTGTTTCTCACCAAGTGCTTAATTGTGAGGAAATAGGCCTTTATATTTTTAGGGTTTTGTATTTTTAAATTTTATTAATGTACTTTTTTTTTTTTTTTGAGACGGAGTCTTATTTTATCGCCTTCGCTAGAGTACCGTGGCGTCACAGCTTACAGCAACCTCCAACTCCTGGGCTTAGGCAATTCTCTTGCCTCAGCCTCCCGAGTAGCTGGGACTACATGTGCCCACCACAATGCCCAGTTATTTTTTGTTGCAGTTTGGCCATAGGGCTGGCATCCTACTCACCGAGTCACAGGTGCCACCCTAATGTACATTTTTATTCAAATATTATTATTTTTTGATATTTTCCCTTAAAATCCAGCATATTTATTGTTAAAATCATTTTAAAAATTCAAGTTTGTGGGACCCAGGAATGGATTAGATGGTTTCTATAATTTTAAAGGGGAAAAATTGTCTTAGAACTCAAATGATTTGGAACTCAAACAGGGTTCTGGAATGAATTAAGTTCAGGTTCCAAGTTTCACTGTAAATTCACGGAGGGATAGAAGGATGCAGGGGGATTGGTAAACTCTCACCTAATGTGCACAATGTAAGGGTATATAGTACACCGCCCTGGTGTAGACTCCACTAAGACTAGGACTTTACCTAACAAACCTCACCATTTATACCCTCATATTGATCTGAAATAAATAAATAAAAATAGCTTTGTTATCAAAGAGAAAATGAATGTAGAGAAGAGTAGCATTGTTTACATTTTAAATATCTCTAGATTGCATTGCTTAATAGAGACTGGCCAATTCTCCAACCTGCTTTCAATCTGTTCTGTCACATGATGGAGCCTCTTCAAAAGAGGCTTAGGCAAGACGATTACTTGAGCCCAAGAGCTTGAGGTTGCTGTGAGCTATGATGGCACAGCACTCTATCCAGGGTGACAAAGTGTGACTCTGTCTCATAAAAATAAAAAACAAACAAAACTTCATTGTACACACATGAGATAATAAAGAGGGGAATGGCAAGTAACTCTCTAGAGTTAGAAAAATAATTTGACCTCTTAGATTTCCATGAAAGAGGTTTGTTCGCACACCATGCTTGTGAAACACTAGTGCAGACAAAGACATGGAGGTGAGATGCAAATTCTGTGCACTGCAGAGCAGAACTGGCAGGTGCAGTGGGACAGGAGAGGGGCCTGGGAAGCCCAGCCCTGAATACAGGGAGCTTGGGTGCAGTTGTGTATACTGGATATCTGCTTATATTTTTCTGTAAGCTCTTGGTTTAAAGGTACTTCAGGAATAAACATTTAAAACATAAGGAGAGTTATTAAAGAATGTTAATTAATTGATGGGAACCCATTACCACTTGGACAAGAAGAAAAAATACCTATGAAAGAATTACTATTGAGAACACGATTGCTTATGTGATTTTACCATCCTGCTAGGTTGGGAATATCATTGTACTGATATTCACTACAATGTCCTGATATAGACAAATTATTTCCCTAGGAAACCGAGGAACTGAATATTTGAACTCAGATAGTTTGACTTCAGAATATGAGCAAGAACTTAGCAATGACTAAATCTGAGCAAACTATAGGAAATCGAACATGTAAAACCCTTTCAGGGATTTCAGTCCACTGAAATTTCAGTCCACATGTTTAGAAAAAAACTGCTTCTTCAAATTCTTCCTCTAAAATAGGAACTTTCTCTAGCTCTCTCAGAATGCATTTGAGTGATAACACCTTGAGTAAAATAACTTTTCCTATACTTTCCACCACTGTGTCTTTAGACCCAGAGTAGCCACAAAACAGGTTCATAGTAAATATTTTAAAATAAATAGAACCTCAATATTTATGCTTATAAAGTAGGCTTATTTAAGAACTTTAGTAAAGTTGAGATGGAGGGTGTGGTTGTCTGTTTTTTTTTTTATCCCTCTTCAACAACTCTATTATCTATTGTCTGTCTCCTACTAACCCACAGGCAACCTTATTCAGTTATTCCCCCTTTTTAATATTTATACAATCACCAGGCAATGTTGTTAAAATGCAGATTGTGATTCAGAGGTTCTTGGATGAGGCCTGAGATTCTACATTTTTAACAAGCTTCCAAGTAAGGTCAAGGCTATTGGTCCAAGGATCACTCGTTGAATATCAAAGTCTTATAAGTAACTAATAGATGTGACTTTCAGATATAAGTAATTAAAGTCACTTACAAGTCATAACAAGTAAAAGAGTATAAGCAGCATGTGCATGATATTTTTTTACACACTCCTTTGCTTGTTTACACAGTTGCCATTATTTTAGGACAAACTGAAAAGTGACATTTCTCACTGCTACTGGAATAATTGTCACATAGGATGTTAAATTCATCAAGTTTCACTGGGGGACAAACTGCGACGCTTTGTTTGGATATCTCCCACTGTCAATGTTTTTTCTGTGACCTTTCCTATGGATTAAACACAAATAAACACATATTTAACCTTTTGAAAAGACAAATCCTCTTACATTTATGGTTAGAACAGAAAAATGCAGAAACATCCACATAAATATTTTTTTGGGTTCCATTTATCATTATAGGATTTAAATAGATAACTGTTGTTAAAACAAACCAATGAAAAAGTGATCTATCATATTTTGCAATGAAAAGGTCAGGCTTGATACCACTCATTTCACACACAGAAAAACTTATTCAAGTAATCACTATTTATTTAGCAAATGTTCTTATTGTATTTAATTGGTCCCAAACACTTTTTTAGGTTTTATATGAATATGAATTTGCTTAATATGAAAAACATCTCAATCTGTATTCACCATTATTACCTCCATTTTATAGGTGATGAACAAAGGCACAACACAGTTAAATATGGCACTCAAAGTCTCATCTATTTCTGACAGAGTAATCAGGATTAAACTCAGGTGGTCTGACTTCATAATTTGGGCTCGTAAAAACTATACCCCAGGCTGCCTCGCTCTACAAATTTCTAAGGAAAAAAAAATTTTTTTAAGTTCCAAAAATTTGAAAGATTATATTGAACAATATTTTTAATTAACTTCAAGGCCATACTTCTTCCAACAACTTACAAATTTCACAAATAGAAGAGCAACAAATAAATTGCTAAGATATAAAATGATCAGTGCTTCATATGTGCCAAAGGAAGGGAAACATAGCCTTTCTTCACTAGTATTCTGGGTTCACATTAATTTTCACTGAGCACACTCAGCTACAATAAGTTCATCTACTATCTCTATTACCAAATTATAGCTACACTTTTGTAGCTCCCTTGAATTTCAGAAATATATTTCTAATTGTCCATCAGACATCCTCAGACACCTTAACACAATGGAAACAGAAAACAAACAACAAAATCTCCCAGAAAAATACTCCTTCCCTTGAAGTACTGTGTTGAATATTGATAAAATTATCTGTTCATTGATCCAATTAGGAACCTTTGGGACATCTCAACAATTCTCTATTTTGTTGTCTATAATGTGCCAACCAAAATTGAATGTACTTGAGGCAATATCAGCTGAAGAGCTCCTCAGCTCTCCCTTGGACCATCACACTGCATTCTCAGCATCTCCTGACTCTCTTGTCTCTATTTATCCCCTGGTATTCTCCTCAGACAAGCTTTCCTTAAACACATGTAGACAGTCTGGGCACTTACTAGTTAACAAAACCTAAGTCGTCCACTCTGTTATAAATTTAAACCCAAACTACTTAGTAAGATGTACCAGACTATGTTTCCAACCACAGTCCCAACTATTTTTTTCAAGAAGATATATAAGTTTTCCAATTCAACAAAGTATGCCCTTACAAATCTTAGTACATATGTTTTTGTTCTACCCAGAATGTCCTTGTTAGTATTTTTAGCTTGCCAATTTTTATCCATCCTTCAAGACGATTCCTCACACATGAAGCATGTTCCTGTATCCCCAAGCAGAAAAACTTTTATCACTCTGATTTTCTATTGTACTTCGAATGTATTTTCTGTTATTCACTCCAGCTTATGGGTTCCCAGCACATAAGAAAGTCTCTCATAATTTTGGCACATAGGAGAAGCTTAGTTAACATTTACTGAATAACTAAATGAGAAGAAACCATTAAGCTTAACCATGGCTTTTGCATTAAGAATCTACTGTGTAAATTTTTAGATTTCAAAAAGTTATATACTTAATAATATAAATAATATTAATTATGCTAATTACATAATAATAGGGGGTTTCCTCACATACCATATCAACGATCTCTTCAAATTGTATAGAAAAGGATATTATTTGAGGCATGCATAGCAAGAGTAAGTTATACTAATAGTTTCATAAATCCTATGAATATTTTCTATTTCCATAGTTATGACTACGCAAAGGGGAGGATAAACTAAACAGTCAAATGCAGGATAGTGTAGGCTGTTGACTGCCAAGAAAAAGAAAAAGGCGAAGCCATTCATGTTGAGTTCAACAAGATTTTATCATAAAGCATGTGCTATAAAACACCACCACTGCGTGGTCCTTCTGTAGGTGGTTTGTCTGACATGTGGGAGGCTCATTTTTGGTTGAAACATACTGTAGTGCTGTTGATATAGATGACTCCATGTGAATTTATGCTTTCCCATGCCATCTGTAAACACAGGTGGTTCCTGCTTTGTGCTATGATCGTTTTATGGAAAACTAACTGGAGAGAAAACAATAGCAAACATTATTTTCTCCATGTTCACATAAACTGCTATGCATATTCAAATTTTAAAGCTTACAAATTCACGTTTTAAAGGCTCACAAAGGTGAGGGAGTGTGCAGCTATCATTTCAACCTCTAGATGGCGATGCTGCACTAGTTTGACATCTGCACCAAACCTCTCATTGTGGGACTTCCAGTACATTGTTCCCAGGACAGCCAGAAATTGGGAGAATAAGCACCCTATTCCAGATAAAGTGGAAGAAAATCTTTTAGTTAAGTAAAATAGAGGTCAGTAGAGCAGTGAATGTCTGTATTTAAGAACAAGTACTAGATTTTTTTCTGATGTTAAGTAGAGACACGATATTGAATTGCCATATTTTGTATTTTTGAAGTTTTTATAATTATCAAGATGGGAATTTTCAGACACATTTAAAAGTATAGTGAGTGATGTAATGATCCTCCATATTCTCACAACTCAGCTTGAGCAATTATCAATATATCATCTATCACGTTAATATTTACTCCCACCTACTTACATGTTTTTGTGCCAAATATAAATGCACTAAAAACCTCATGGTTATACTTAACAAAATATTTTACTTGATACTAAAATGTGAAGGGAAGACTAAGGATATAGTAGGCTATTAACCTTTGAAGAAAAGACTACGATTATAGTTAGTAAGGGGCAAGAAGGAAGCTTCTTGGCCCTATTTCCTGACCTAGGTGAGGAGTACATGGGTGGTTCACTTGGCTCTAATTCACCCAGTTACAGACTTTTAATTTGACTACTTAACTGTAGGTGTATTTTACTTTTACCAAAAGAAAAGGGTGCGGGGAAGACAAGTAGCAAAGGAGCCTGGCCCTTCTATATCCTGGCCTCTTGGATGACAAGGGTTGACAAAGTAGAGTAGAGTAGCAGCTCCTCTTTCACTGACAAATGGAATCACAGAGAACAATAATGGAAAAGTGAATTAAACTTACAAAATTTAGAGCGAAACTAAAGAGAAAAAGGTTTCAAACACTTACACTATCTAAGTGAAAAGTGAAAAGAAATCCTTGACTTTTGTCTTAAGAAACCCTCTTAAAAGTTTAGAAAGTTGTTATCCTGATTTTGAATGGGAGGTATTCTAAGCATAAGAGGAAGGGATACGCCCACTCACTCATCTATATCTTCACCTACTGGGTACCCTGGGAGCCAGCCACGGCCACTGGGTCGCATATAGCTTTGGGGGGAGGACAAAAATGCCTTATTAAAGTAAAATAATATTGGAATTTTTATCCCTTAGAAGTCCACTGGCCTTGGAAAATAAAAGTGTGGTAATTGAAAAGGTAAAAATAATTCAAGGAATGAAAGTTGAAAATAAGAAGTTAGGTAGCACGGACTGTAAGAAGCTGTTCTTATTTGCCCCTTCCTTCACTACTGCATTGATTCTCCTCTCCTCTAAACTCATAGTGTGTGCAAAGTGTTATTTTATGCCAAGAAAGGCATAATGGGGTGCAGCGAGTACCTGCTTTAAATTCGGACTGAGCATGATTGGAACTTTGAGAAAAATACTTCCTTTATATTTCACTTCCCTTATCTGTAAAAAAGAAGTTACGAATATCTGCTTTTCAGGGATATTTTGATTATTAGAGACAATCTATGTAATATTAATAAAATACCAATACATTTATGGTAATCAATTAGTAACAACCATCATTATTGTTAAATTAATGCTGATAATGATTGTTAATTATTATTTTTATAATTTAGTATTTTTCTTCGTATCTAGAAATAAGCTAATACAATAGCAGGTGTTTTTAAATATCTCCAACTCAATTGACAAGCATGATTTCAGTGCAAGCAGAAACAGCCTTAGGGATTATATGCACTTCCTTGATAGATACTGGTAATGAAATGAGTTTTCTTCTTCACACAGTGTTTCCATTAGCATATGTGACTAATACTTACTCATTTTACAATTCACTAAGAACTAAGGAAGGTAAGTATAATGCCAAATAAGTCATCGAATTCATAGACAGCAGATGCTACAATCATTTCTACAAATATCTAATGGAGACACTGAAATGGATGGTTTCTCTTGGGAAACAACGATGACCATATCTCACCGTCCTGTTTCTGTTCTAAGTTTAGCTACTAAAAAAAAAAAAGAAATGCATGGTCAACATCAACCACAACCTCTCATCCTTCTCAGAAATAAATTCAATCCAATATATTTCATTTAAACTGATCAATTAGAGGTATGTATCTGGAACCGAAATGATTAAAGTAATTAGGTTTTAATGCAGGATAGAGATACTAGGCAGAACACAAGAGTGCTGTGATTTAGCACTACTGGGGAATTATTGCCCTCTGAAAGAGGAGCTGTGATTACTACATATTAATTTCACTTATGGGAAGAACCAAAAAGACTATTATAATCAAGCTTTGCATAATCTTTTCTTAGATATAGGATCATGTTACTATTATAAAACTCAGACAAGGCATAATTTAGACCTAGTTTAGAATGGCAATGAAAGGACATATGACACAGAATCATGATACAGAAATTTACTGATTCAGAGGAAGACCTTTCATTAATATTGTTATCTAATTAAATTAATGATTTCCTTTAGCAGAAAAAGAGTAGTAGCCAGAGCATGTGATTAAACAGTAAAACATAAGGTCAGGTTATCTTACACATTTTTGTGGCTTCTGTAATATTTGTTGTAGGGAACATTTTTTAAATTGTGCTTGATAAAATTAAATAAAAGAATTAAGACCAAAGTACCTAGTATCTCATCTTAGATATGCACCATGGTAAAAAAAAAAAAAAAAAAAAAAAAAAGTGCTAAATTTGGATTCAAAAGTTGCATAGACTAGTTCCTGTTTTGTTTGTTTGTTTGTTGTTGTCATTTACTAGCTACTCAAACTTGTACAAACTATTTTGCTCTTGGAATCCATTTACCATAAAATAAGGAGCTTGGGGCTCAGCAAATCTGTTCTAAACGTCTTAGAAGTTTTAACGTTTTAAGATCACATTATCCTTTGCATTCTATTCAATGGACACACTGCATCTATTTTTCCTAACAGATCAAACATGAACTGACAAGCTTTCTTCAGATCTGGTAGTCAGGAATGTAGGGTCCTCGTCCTGGTGGTATGGTGGCAATAACAGGGGCACAGGGGAGGGAGAGAGAGAGGGAGAGAGGCAGAGGGAGACACAGAGGAAAAGAGAGAGGGAGAGAGGGAGAAGGAGAGATAGAGAGAACAGGAACAGGTGAGATACCTATGTGTATTTCTATTAACAGCCATAATTATAACAAGCCCCTAGAAAGACCTTTGACAGCCAAATGTTTGCTTGCATGTGTAAGAATGAGGCTAGTGGAAATGAAGCTAGATAATTTTTAAGAAACATGTTTAGTAGGAGTAGGTCCCTTTTTGAACCCTGGCCCCCCCCCTTTTTTTTTTAAGAAATAACTACTGACTACTCACCTCCATTTTCTTTTTTGATAAATATCACTAGAATGAAGAGTTCTATGCTGGACAGAAAGGATTAAAAACTAATCTTCAATAATTTCCAAAAGACTAGCATTAAGTGAGTCACATAGTACATTAGAATTTTTTAATGAACACAAAATATATATCTTTTGGTTAAGTTTTAAGAAAGTAGACATAGCATGTCATAGCAAAAGAAAACATGGGGGCAAGAAAAAAGCCATAAGGATAGCCAGTAGTGAGCTAGTGCTTAATTCTATGCCAGGCATTGTCTATCTGTACATTATTTCATCAAATATTATAGACATACTACTATGCTAACACTAATAGTACCCCTGTTTGACAGATATGAAACTGAGGCAGAGAAAGGTAAAATCCATTGACTGAGGTTTTATATATTGGCGCAGCCAAGACGTCAACAGGAGACTCCAGCACCTACACCATGGTGCTTATCAGTGGGGTGTTGTCAAATCACATATTGCAGAATAATCTTTATTTTCATTTTCTTCATATATTTTATTGCCTTGTTCTTTTTATTCTCATTAAAAAAATTAATTAATCCATGAAAGGAAGTATTATAATACATGTTCACTAGCAGGCCTTTTAACACCCTTCAAAAAAGTTCAACCAACAGTGATTGCATTAGTTTAATTTTCCATGGAAAATGAACATTGCAAGATATTTACTCTCTTGGGGCTGTTCTATTTCTAGTGTAAAGAATTCTTTGACATAGTACAATGTTTACTGTTTCACATAAATCTGAAAATTCAATGGTTCTGTACTAATCTTCTGCGTGTTTAGCCTTGGGAAACATTTATGCAAAATTTTAAAATATTGTATGCTGAAATTGGATTAATCAAATCAGTAATTAAATAAAACTGAATTTTGCTTTGAGGTTTGTCTATAAAATTTCTATAAACAAAATAGAATTTACTTATATAACTGTCTAGAAATCCTCAAAAATATAGTATGATTATTACTAATTTCAGATACTAAGAAGCTAGTATTGTTTCCTAAATATCAAACATATTCTATCTACATGCATCCTTTTTTCAAATTAGTTGAAAAGGTCAGTGCAACGGCCTCATTTGCTACCTTACTGCTTTCTTTTGATAAAAGATCTCTCCCCTAAGATCACACAGGCAAACATATACTGAGTTTCTCTCTGATCAATGACCCCCACCCCTGGTTCCAGCAAGTGTTCAGTGGAGTTGAGCATGTGCTCTTTGCCTGGAGTATTTATGTTTGATGGAGGCAGCAGAAACCTACCTCCATCTCTTGGATGCCTCTTCTTTAAAATAAAATAGTTCTTTTAATTATGTGTTCAAAATTACTTTGCAGTCCCATCAACAGGGTAAAAGTGTTCTCTTCTCTCCACTTCCATGCCATCATCTGCAGCTTTGAGACTTTGTGACGTGGGCTATTCTCACTGGGGTTGGGTGATATCTCAGGGTGATTTTGATTTGCATTTCTCTGATGATCAGGGAGAATGAGAATTTTTTTCAAATGTTTGTTAGCTATTCGTCTTCTTCATCAGAGAAAGTTCTATGCTTATCTCTTGCTCAGTAGTAGAGGGATTGTTTACTTGTTTTTTGTTGATTAATTTGAGCTATGTACAGATTCTAGTTACCATCCCTTTGTCAGATTCCTACCCTGTAAATATCTTTTCCAATTTTGAAGGTTGTCATTTTGCTTTACTGGAAGTATGGAGAATCCTCAAAGAAGTCAATTAGACCTCCCAATTGATTCTGCAATCCCATTACTAGGAAGAAGAAAAAAATAATTCTCTTATCATAAGGACATTTGTTTATGGCAGCTCAATTTACAATCACCAAAACGTGGAAAAAGCCTAAATGCCCACCATCCCAGGAATGGATTAACAAGCTGTGATGTATATATATACACCATGGACTATAATTCAGCCACATCTTTTGTATTAATCTGGACAGAGGTGGAAAACATTCTTTTTAGTAAAATATCACAAGAATGGAGGCCTGGCACAGTGGCTTTCACTTGTATTTCTAGAACTCTGGGAGGCTGAGGCAGGTGGATTGCTTGATCTAATGGGTTCCAGACCAGCCTGAGCAAAAAGCAAGACCATTTCTCTACTAAAAATAGAAAAAAATTGAGGCAAGAGGATTGCTTGGGCCCAAGAGTTGGGGGTTACTGTGAGCTATGATGATGCCAACAGCATTCTACCCTGGGTGACAGCTTGACAGTCTGTCTTAAAAAAAAAAAGGTGGAGAAGCAAGAATCCAATGTACTGAATTCTAACATGAAGCCAGTAGATGATCTAATACATACCCACATAAGAGAAAAACTCAAATCAATTCAAGGTGGGAGGTAGGGGAATAAGGCAGTGGGGAGGGGAAAGGAGGGAGGGAGACAGAGGGGATTTGGTGTATGGCAAAGCTCTTGGGGTGGGACACAATTATAACAGGGACTTTATCTAACAAATGCAAACATTATAACCTAATTCTTTGTACCTTCCATGAACCTGAAAGAATAAAATAAATGAATGCAGTCCCAAACCTAATAGTATATCAAGTTCTCTTGTCCTTACTCCCCCCTATCTTAGATACAGCCCTTTGGAGGAGTTTATCCTCCTGTTCCACTTTGGACTAGATATTTCTCTAAATCTATTAAGTCTTCTTGAGACTTCCCATTATCATTATCCTGGACTTCTCTTTGCTCCTTGTGATGGGTCCCCTGTTTTCTGACTCTCCCTTCCCCTGTGTGTTGTACCCTCCTTCATATTGGTGGTGGGTGTCTCAAAACATCTTCCTATGAAAGATACACATGAAGTTAACTTTGGAAATACAGCACATAGGAGGTCATCATTTCACATGATTGGTAAGTTGGCTGAGCATCTAATTTTATTATATAAGTCAGTTTCACAGAATATTTTGGAGTATATGTTGTCCATCCAGAATTATAAAATCACTGTCTTGTACCTGTCAGTGTTGCTAGTGAAATAGCTGATTCTGTTTTCATTCCTGATCCGTTTATGTGATCTGTGTTATCTCTCGGATCATGGACAGGACCCTCCTATGTCTTAGTTGGGAGATGTGACACTAACAACTACTAGTCATTTTCTAGTAGGGAAGAAGAGGGCTCTGGAATCCAAGGATGGTTAGAGGGACTGGGGTCAGCACAGAGTGAGAAGAACGAATTAGAATATACAGAAAAGGGAGGGGTAGGGGAATAAATTTAAATATGGATCTTAAATTAACCTAATTAGGATTTGTTGCATTTTAAAATGAATTAATGACCGCTTTATTAAAATCCTCTCCCCTCTCCTTTCCTAGAGTTCCATGTATGCTTACTAGTAATATGTAATCAAATGTTAAACTATTCATGTTATAGTCCTCAGTACTTCTGTTGTTTGTGTTATTTGACAGTAAGAAAAATGCAAGGCTGTCATGTTCTGATGTCTCTGCCAATTTTTCCTTTTGTTCTCCAAAATGTTTGCTTCATTTTTTAGGTAACACAGCACTTCAGACAGTTAATGACACAAACCTGGATTACATCTCTTACCACTTATTCGTCAAAGGGTAGCCTCTTCTATTTGCCTTGAATTTTTCCTTGAATTGAACTTTGCCTTTATCAAGTTTCATCCCCATGCCATCTTCCTTTTGTCTTTTGCCATGTGGCCTGTTGTTTGACTCTGAACTTTTACAAGTTTTATTACATCCTCTGTCCCTACCTCAGTGCCTGGCTCAGGGTGGGCACTCTGTGTGGTACAAAACAGATGAACATAAGTTTTAGTTGTGTCATGAGTTTTCAATAAGCTAGTGTTCTTAACAATATTTATATTCATGTAATATAATCTCATTATAAAAAGTGGCTAGCAGATAGGCCTCAAAGTTAGAACTAGCTGTATATGTACTATCTTTCTACTTTCAAATTGATGACGTTTATAAAAATTCAATATAAACCTGTATACATATACTGAGTTCAAAGTGAGGTTAACTCACTAATACTATGAAAAAACCTTACAAAAGCCTCGACTTTATGGAATCAAATACAAGATTCCATTTGGCGAACTGATTTGCATTTAGTCTTCAGCCAAAACTTATTTATGTTTTCAAATCATTTTCCTTGTTCTCTGCACTGAGACAGCTCTTGGTATCTAAGGTGAAGCCTTGAGCGTCCTTCATTCCAACTAGACTTTCGGAATATGAGTTTCATTAACCTCACCTAGATATTTATTCATCCTTAATTGGATGACCACTCTACTTTGTAAAATAGCATCTACATTGTCTACGAAATCAATAGCACAGGCTGGACTCTTGTTCCTTAGTTAAGACAATGCCTTTCAGCCTCTGTGTGGAGCCGGATGAAAATGGAAACTTATGTCTCTCATCACAGGAAGCTGGGGTCTTTTCTCACATCTACATGTCATTTTACAATCTTGGGGGAAGTCTCTCTTTTCTTGTTCCTTCCCTTTCTAATAATTGCTCCCCTTGCTTTCTTTAGACATATCACTTTTGTATGCCTTGCCATATTTCTATGTAAAAATCAGAAGACTTGATAATACCAAACGCAAATGCCAGCAGGAGGTGACTCCTAAAGCCACTCTTCATTTTCCATAGTTTATTTCCCGTCCCCTTCATTTCTTTACGTTATCGTCATGTGCCTTCAAGGTGTTGAGCTCATATCAATTATATCACATATACTAGGCTGTTATTTATTCAGCTCACCCCCCCCCCAATTTCTTTGTTTATTATCAACATTTGCAGGCCTTCAGTTATTACACATATTTTCCATGCCTCTTCAGTTGAGAGATCTTTGAAAATAGTTATATATAAGTAGGAATTCTCAGGAAAATTCCCTCTTGAAGGGTCTGTGCCATCTACACAAATATGAACATAGTGATTGATGAGTCTCTCTTTTGGTGATCAGAAAGACCCTTACATTAGGTGATGCTATAGGCGTTAAGTCATAAACACATGTGTTGAAATACAGAAGTTTGAATGTGGACAAGTGTTATGTAAGAAGAGTGTGGTTGGTTTTAGTGACATCCCTTTACTTAGACATTTATTGTACATAAAAATACTTGGCTGCTCTTGACCAATGCTGTAACTAGATCAGGTGGCTATATACAAGGCCCTTCATTTGATACCCTTCCAGGAAAGGCTAATGTAACAAGGTAAGCACTCTGGTCCAGGCCTGCCCTGCTCTGCACTGAAAGCTGCAGGGAATGGCTGTCTCTGTCTGATCATAGGAATCAAATCCAGATTTTTCAGGAACTCATAGATGGTCAGAGCAATACTTGGATTGGAAAGAACTGAAACTCTTAATCCTTCCTGTGTTTAGAACACACTTCTTTCATTTTCATAGAAGTGGGAGGTGGTAATATAGAGAGTGATTTGATTTTCCACACACCTGTTAGTTCCACTCCAATTTCCCTGTGACAAGAAAGGACCTACTTGATTAGAAAAAAAGAAACACTTATAATTCAGAAGTAGAACATCCGTCATTCACAATTAATTGATATATTTTTTTCAAGTACATACAATTATTTAAAACACTACTCTTTAGTAAGAGGTAATGACCTCTTACTAAATAGTCATTAAAATTCTCAAATCTGAAAATGTACTGCAAGCCCAACAATTTGAAAGTGCTGTGGAATAGTGGGTAAGTGACACGGGAAATTTATTTCACATAATTATTTTAAACTAAAGAAATACAGGAGAACGAGACAAGCCATCTTTTGAATTATTGTTAACTACAGTTTTATAGAACAGAACTGCTTACATCACAATGGGTTGTTTATGTAAACTGGCTGAATCAAAAAACGGTGTTGAAAATTTTGAAAAAATAATAGACTACTCATTTTTTTTGTACTTGGCAACATAGATATTTTTCAGATCAACGCTAACTGGAGAAAGTGACGACATTTCTAAGTAGAGTGTTGGGCTCACCTTGTCATATTGCTGGACCATGGCGATGCTGTGTGCCGACAACTATACCCACAATGCTTTGGGGTCATTCTAAGTATAAAGAAATACTTGAAAGTGCAGGGAAAACTCTTGAAGGAATCAGCCTGGGTGAATATTTTATGAGGAGGACTCCCCAGGCAATTGAAGCAGTATCAAAAATACACTATTGGGACCTGATCAAACTAAAAAGCTTCTGCACAGCCAAGAACATA
>CAUYPK010106374.1:0-15640 GCA_963574355.1 Loris lydekkerianus
AGTGCTGTATTTTACTTTCAAACCACAAGTACAAAACACCTTGCCTCGTTCGTCATTGCCTTTATAAAAAATAAAAAAAAAAAAAAAAAAAAAAAAAAAAGCACTCTTGGCACTTCATGGTGAAAAAGGAACATTTATATACTCTTGGTGGGGAGGCAATCTTATACAACCATTATGGAAAGCAGTATAGACATGCCTCAAAGAACTAAAAGTAGACCTATCATTCATTTCATCAATCCCACTATTGGGTACTTACTTAAAGGAAAAGAAGTCATTTTATCAAAAAAACACCTGCAACCAAATGTTTATCACAGCACAATTCACAATTGCAACAATAGAGAACTGACCTAAATCCCATCAATTAATGAGTGGATAGAGAAAATATGGTGTGTGTGTGTGTATTCATATATACACACACATATATTATGTGTGTATGTTATGGGGTACTCAGTCATAAAACAAAATGAAATAATGTCATTTGCAGTAACTTAGGTGAAACTGGAGACCATTAGCCTAAGCAAAGTATCTCAGGAATGGAAAAACAGATACCACACATTCTCACTAATAAGTGGGAGCTAAACAAAGGCTATATATGGCCATCAAAACTTATAATGGGCATTAGAATTTAAGAAGAGGTGAGAGTGGATGGGATATGAGGGATAAAAATCTGCCTATCAAGTACAATGTACTCTATTCTGTTGACAAGCATATTGAAAGCCTTGACTTTGGCATGATATAATTCATCCACACAACAAAAAACACTTGAACCCTTAACGTTTTTGAAATTAAAAAAAAAAAAATACAGAAAGAGAGGAGGCTCAAATAAAGTAGGAGATATTTTACTACTTAAAAAATAAATCCACATAAAAAAATAAATAATTTGGGAAGACCAATTGTGTTAGGCACGCTGAGTAGCAAGGGTGAGGTGTATGCATTAATCACTGGTTAAAGAAATTTAAAATAAATTGACTGTTCATCATGATGGTTAGTTAGCAAGAGTGACTCATGGAGTAGTGTGAGATAAGGCACAGGCTCTTTGCAAGAGCAGATAGACAGCTCAAAAATTTCTCCAGTGATCTAGGTTGATACGTGGAAAGATAAAGAGTTCAAAGTTAACAAGACTTTATGAACCTGGAATAAAAGCCATCACTGCAATGATATGTAACCACTGCTAACAGTTTAAATTCTATCAGATGGCCAGAAAGCTTCTCTGTCTTATTTTTCCTAAAGCTTAAACTCTAAGTTACTTGGGTAAAATGAAAAACAGCCCAAAGAGATTCGGGCCAGCGTGACGGATCCTGGCCTCTCTTCAAGTTCTGTTGCAGATTTTTTTTTTCCTCAACTGCTTGAGCCTTGCTATTGGCACCCCTTTCTTCCTCCCTCAAACGGGCAGTGTGAAAATCCCCAACATTATCATTTAAGAAAGGAAGGCACCTAGAAGGAAGTCAACCCATAAATATAACCACGTAAATGCCAACCAGCTTTGTGGAGTTTATTTGAGATGAATGACTATTTTCAGACTGCATTTCAGCCATTTATATTAAAATGCTAGATCAGTGCAAAATAACAGAGTTACTGTAAAGCTGCCACCCAGCTGCTCATTTCCCTGTCAGAAGCTGCTTCTTTTCAGAGGTAATCTGGTAGGAGGCAACTTGCCACTTTAAAGAATATTGGTGGATGTCAAAAGGAAGGACACTCCACACCCACACCCACACCCACGTGCATTAATGAAAAAACAACACAAGTTAATATAAAGGTCTAGTAGAGGCATTGGATCAAACTATAAAGAGTTAAGAGTTTTAAAGTACTTAAAAATAAATTTTATTGATTTTTTAAGCAACAATAATGGTTTAATTCCAAGGAAATATAATACTATCAGCAGCATTTAAAATAAGAGTTTCTTATATATGGGGACTTTATTTTACTCACTTTGGAATCTCTAGCACCTATAATAGGGTCATGAAAAGGAGAGGTATTCAATGCCTATTTGTTATATTGAATACCATCTAATCATCCCCAGACAGATAATCTACAAGGTTTTTCATTTGAATAGTTGGTCTTGCAGTTTTCTTTGCCTGCTGGACAGTTTGACTCTCCCTCTGCCCTCTTAACCTTGATGTGAACTCATCATCTTTTTCCCAGAACAGTTCCTTCATAGAATTACAAGATGCTTGTAATTCTATGACAAATCTAACCAATTAACCAGGAACAAAACCTCAGTTGACTTTAATTTTCTGTAGCCAGTCAGCTGCTTTGCCCTGTGTATTCCTCCCCTAAAATCACTCTCAAATCTGTTCCTGGTTATCTGTTTCTACCACAGAGCCATCTTAACGATAGTGTGCCATACTGTGAGTTCATAGGCCTCGTCTCTAATAGCTAGAAGTGAAACCTTCAGTTTCTCTTTTGAAAAGTGAAGGTGCTGCACCCAACTATGCTTTATAAACCACAGATCACAACGTGTCTGAATATCTTAGAATAAATATAATCTGTTCCCACCAGCATTTTCTAAAATTTAAAAAGAGTAGAGCTAAAATGTCAAATGTCATCATAAATAGTAAGGATAAATATTGTTTTGTTAAACTTGTGTGTGTGTGTATATGTGTGTAAAACTTGTTTCTTACCATGGCTCATAGAGTATAAAAAAATCCGCAAAACTTAAAAGCCACTGCATAGATAGTCTTAAGGTCCTTCCATTTATAAATTATGTTATTTTATTCTGGGCCCTTGCCATTTCATACATAGGATTATTTTGACAGCTTTCTAATTATTCTCCCTACCTTAAGTCTTTTCCCTTTCCTATCCATCATGTATACAACCATTGGGCTGATCTTAAGTAGTTCCTTACACTTGTAAGGGTTCAAAACCCTTAAATGATTCCCCTTTGAAAGAAAACCCATATCTAGTTCAGAGTCAAAAGTTCCCCCCCAGTCTGGGTTCACCTTGTCCTTATAATCTAATCTTCCTCCTCTGTCCTATATGACCTCTAGACTTCATGGAAAGAGGGACATTTGATTAATTGAGTTAGCATCTCCTGAACAACTTTTTCAAATTGGTGCCCTAAAATTTGCCCCATCTGTCTTCCTCTTAGAATACTTTGCCCTCATTCTCCATAAAACCTAAAGTTATTTTTCCAGAAAAGCTCAATTTTTCAACTTAAAAAAACACTTGGTAATATTTTGATCAGGATTATTTTGGGGCTGATTAAATTAATTTTAGTGGGACTGAAAGCTTTAATGTATTGAATTTTCTTGCCCACAAAAAAATATGTCTTTCTAGTTGTGTACGTTTACTTTAAGTCCTTGGTTAACATTTTAAAATTTTCTTCATATACAGATAGTGCTTGGACTGTGAATGAGTTAAGTTCTGTAGGTTCATTCTTAAGCTGAATTTGTAAATAAATTGGAACAGGTACCTTTACTTATTACTTGTAATAGCCTCTTTTCCTAAGCATGAGTTATAAGTCAGTTGTCTGTAACTTGGGGACTGACTATGTGTTCCCAGAAATTACTTGGTTAATAAATATGTTAAAGGAAATTTTATGTATTTGAAAGATGAATTATTACTCACTTTGGTTGAGAAGGAGCCAAGGCTGTTTTTAATTCATTTAACCTAGCAATAACATTAAAAGTTAAAAAAAAAAAAACTTTAAAATGGAAATTATTGGTTGTACAATTTATAAAATACTTTTAAAACATGTAAAAACCTTGGATGTAGAATCCTGAGACTTGAGGCTCATTTTTGCCACTTCCTACTGGGGCTTAAAAAATGGAAGCCAGATAAACTTGGTAAAAACAAGGAGAAAATCGTAACAACTACAATTTCCTGATGCTGCCACTGTCTTGCTCTTCATCAGACATTTTATTATTTGTTACTCTGATTTTCATTTCTTTCTATACATTTGACATATTTATTAGACTTACTTGTTTCCCCTTCAACACTCTTAAATACTTACTACTAAATTGAAGAAAGCTTGTCTGACATGTAAAGAGTAGGCTTTATACTTCTTAACAATAGATTAGATGGGTTAAAAAAAAGTTAATGATCATGATTTTGGGGGTACCTAAATAAATAGCATAACTCAGAACAAGAGAAATTGAAAAGAAATGAAGAGTGAAGATGAGAGCCAAGATATTGTGCTTGTTATGGATAGAGGTTAGTCAGAAGGCATTTTTGGAGCCTCGGTCTAGTTTGAGTGAGACTAATACAACTGTTATTTTTCCAACTTTCCCTGGATTTAGGATCTACCTTCCCTTATTGCAAAACCAAAAAAGAAAAAGGAAAGAAAAAAGTCGATAGCATTATTACTGCAGTTCATACACAGGAAGATCATCTTAGTAGAGTTTCCAACTTTGGTATCTTGTGGTTGTAAAATCCATTATCATCTTATTGCATAAAAATAACATATAAATGTTATAGACCATAAAGCTTTGAAGTGTGGTAGTAAATTATATAAGCATATCTGTCCATATACATATTCATGTTGTGATGCATTCAAATGATAAAAAATATTCTTTGCTCTATTGCTGCAGCGAGTTTCTTTTCTAAAATTTGTTCTGGAGACATCAGCAGTGTCTCTTCTCTTTGCAAATGACTAATGTGAGAAGGTAACTTTGGAAATTGCCTTGCAATGTAATCATCTATATTGTGTATTGTGGATAAAATTGATTAGAATAATATTGAAACTCCCCCAAGGGACTCTACAATTATAAGTCAAGTCTCAAATAGAAAAGGTTTTTTGAAAAGTTGGCAGATGCCTTAATGAAAATGAAGCATTACAATAATATATTAGGGCAATTTGTTCATTATTGACAAGGAAATCACTAAACTATATAAATTACTGGATTAGACAAAGAAAATTACTTTTCTTTCAGTGAATAGTTAATCAAATATTACTTTTAAGTGTTCATTTGTTTAAGTTTTGATATGAATATTAGTAGACAAACAATTGCCCTTTACTTAGAGCTGCAAGTTGGCTTTAGAAGAAAAAAAATCCAAATATTTAAATTTACATCTATTAGAAACCAAATTCAACCTCAAGACTGAAGTCTACCATTCATAGTCCACAGAAGAATATATGAAAACACCAGCATTTTTTATTTGCTTAATAAACTTGTTTAGTTAGCATTTCTGTTTCCCTTTTTTCCTGTTTTTGTTTTCAGACAGACTTTCATGAAGTAACTACATTAAAATGAATCTTTGAGGAACAGATAGAGCTATTTAACAAGTAAGGTAATTATATATCACCATTCCACCATGCCGGAGGTTTGTAAAAGATTTAAAAGTTTGTGTCTGCATTTGTTTCCAAGGACTTGACCAAGCATAGAAGCTATATATATATGTATCAGCAACTAGAGCAAATTTATTCTAATAGATTTGTATTCCAAGAACAGGAATCTTTCTGTTTCATATTGCACATGAATATTAAATAAACTACCTGCTGGCAACTACACAATATTTTAGTCTCTAATTTTAAAAGTACACTGTATTTTAACACCTATTTTTAAACAGATATCAATTTTTATGAAGCAGTACATGAGTTGTTGATGGATAAATCACCCAAGCATGGTTAAAGAGAGCCTAATCTCCAGCTGGTACCAGCTCCATTTAATTGTATCTTCTGACCTCACCTCACCTGAGCCTGCATTAAAATCATAATACAGTTCAAGTGTAAAAATGATATACTGTTTGTTCGCCCTGTTTATAGAGGGGCAAACATACAGTTAAATTCATATGTTTAAAATTAGTGTAGTCATTTGAAAAGGTTGAGTTAGATCAAACTGCCTCTCAGCGTTTTCTCTGCCCTTTTTTTTATTTAAATGACTAGGCTTCCATAGCCAGACGCAGAGGCTGTTAAGAAAGTTGTAGCAGCTTCTCCTGGCCACCCAGAAGATTGCTGCCCTCCATCAAACATGGAAAGCTTTCAAGCATCATTTAATAATGGAACGGTCCATTTTTTTTATGTGTTCTGCTGGCCATAGGACAGAAAATTTTGGATGTTCTGATTCTTTTACAAATGTGTTAATATTTCAGAATGGCCTAAATAGCAGCCCTTGAGTTTATCTACATTTTCATTAAGGTAAAATGTTGTCCTTAGATTCTTGTGGCAGTTTCATTTTCATAAATTATAGCACCTAGTGTTTTCTGCTTTAAGAGCCAGGAATTTTTTTTTATGTGCTGCTCCAGCCAGACCTATATTGATTTTAATAATGTTTCTAAAAGCTGAATTGAGAACAGTGAAAATGGCATTGCTTTTGGATTCTTATTCAAAGGAACTATTAGCTAATACTACTTAAAATTTGAATTTATTGAAAATTTCCTCCCCTGCAGACAGACTTGGTACTGGGTCCCCACAACATGTGACCTACTGGAATGTGTAGGTCTCCTGTGAGTAAGAACATTGGCTTTTTGTATGCACCCTTTAAATCTCTGAAGAGTTCCTGGGAGGAAGCAGATGCCCAATAAGTATGGAATGAATCAACAAATGAATCTTTGTCTCATTGAGTTTATACAACTACCATACACAATAGGAAATACATTCATCCCCATTTTACAAATAAGGACTATATTAATAAATACATCTTGTTACATGACAAATAAAAGAGGCAAGAAAACAGACAATTGTTTAATGTGTGTATATGTGCACACAAGTATAATCTTAACACAATATGGAGGAAATACTCATAGCAATTACAGTCCTTGTTTTTGTAACTGGTCACGTGGCCATAGTTCATATTTATAACTACCTTCTCCTGCTACCTATTTTATATCCCCTTTGTCTTCAGCAGCACCTTAGCTGGTCGTAGTTCTTTACCTGATGGAATGATCCTCAACCTTGATTCCTAAGGGTCTGGGCCATTTTAAGTTCTTCCTGAATTGAGTTTGTTGTTTCTTATTAATCCCAATCATAGGGAATGGTATTAAGAAACACCCTAAGGCAGCAGTTCTCAACCTTTGGGTCATGACCCACAGGAACTATATTAACAGTTCGCGGCATTAGGAAGGTTGAGAACTTCCCTACTGCCCTAAGGGATCACTTATATTCCAGGCACACCTTCCTTACCTTTATTATGGAGCAGTAGTCCACTTTCTTCTCCGTAGTCTGGAATAATCCCCCTACACAATGCCATAACTCCCTTCTTAGACTGATGGTATAGGAGCATGAGAATTCCAAAGAAGCTGGATATCAATCTTGTCTTCCGGTTGCAATCATTGTGTCTCCTGGTGGAAGAATTCCTTCCTCTGCAACTAAGATCTTGAGGCTAACAGTCCATAAAGTCACAAGAAAAAGAAACAAAAATTTTTCTAGTAGGTTACTAGGGGTAATGGTGAGTGGTGCCACTCCCATTTCCACCTCTTGATTCTAAGACTTATGAATCTTGGCTAAGGAAGAAATGCTGCCATATTGGACACTGATTCAGAACATATGCAGCTTTCTGGAGAAACTTGTCCCAGCCCTGCAAAATATTGTCACATAGCTGGAACTGGAACTGCAGCTTCAAAAGGCCATTCCATGTTCTAAAAAGTCAGGTGCTTTAGTGTGATGAGGACATGTAAGACTAGTAAATTCCATCAGCATGAACTCATTTTCCTAATTCTTTGGCTGTGAAGTAAGTTCCCTATTCAGAAGTAATGCTGTTTGGAGTATCAGGACAATGGTTAAAGTGTTCTTAATGGATGGTTTCAGCAAAAGCATTATTTGCAGGGAAGGCAAAATTTATAGACAGAGTCTCTATTCCAATAAGGACAATGCGCTACCCCTTTCATGATAGAAGTGGTACAATGTAATCAACCTGCTACCAAGTTGATTGATCATACCAGGGAATGATTTCATAATGGATTCAATGTTGGTGTCTGCTTCTGGAAGACTGGGTGCTCAGCTGTGGCCAAAACCAGGTCAGCCTTTGTGAGTGGAAGTTCATACTGAGGCGTCCATGAATAACCTCCATCCTTGCCACTACGGCTACTTTGTTCATGAGCCCATTAGCTGATGAGAGGAGTGGCTGGGGAAAGAGGCTGACTGGAATCTACAGAATAGGTTATCCTATCCATTTCATTATTAAAGTTGTCCTGTGCTGAGGTCACACTTTGATGAGCATTCACATGATACAAATATGTTCGTCTTTTACTCAGAGAACTCTAACCACATACCTCTTTACCAAACTTCTTTGCCATCAATTTTGCAATTATGTTCCTTCTAAGTCCATTAGTACTTGGCTAAAGCCCACGGATTGGCGTACATTAATACACCTGGCCGTTTCTCCTTTCCCGCAAAGGATAGGACTAGGTGCACTGCACTGATTTCTGCCCATTGGGAATATTTCTCTTCACTACTATCCTTAGGGGTAGCACAGAAAGGGTCCATAGTGCTGCGCTGTTCACTTTCAGGTGGTGCCCACAGAAGAGGCTACAATTAAGTTCGTGAACTTGCCGCCATGTTGTTACATCGACAGTACTATTCAAATACATTGGTAAGGTTTCATAACCTTGATGTCTTAGTCTCTCACAGTTGTGTTTGTGTTGATATATGGTGGTGTCTTGCTGAGTGTCGTTCATTATTGCTGCATGGTTTTGTGTGCCATCACAAGAATGTTAGAGCATGAATTAGAGCAATGAACAAACATTAAATTTCCTATTAAACTTGGCAAGAATGGAAGGAAAATCAGGGACATGTTAATCCAAGGGTATAGGGCTAATGCCATGAAAAAACGGCAGTGTACAAATGGATGAATCATTTTTCTCAGTAAAGAGAAAGCATCACTGATGAAGAAAGCTCAGGGCAGCCGGTAACAAGAAGAACTGACAAAAACACCAAATTTCATTAAATTGTTTGTCAAAATTGTCAGCTGACTATGAGAAGCATAGCAGACAAAGTAAACATCAATAGAGAAGCAGTTGGGAAGATCTTCACTGAAAATCTTAGCCAACAACGCATGGCTTTTGCATCATGAAAATACCCCAGCTCACACAGCACTGTCTGTAGCCAGGAAAAAATAAATACCTTGGAACACCCTTCTCACTCACCTGATCTGGCCCTGAATGACTTTTTATTTTGCCCAAAGATAAAAGAAATACTGAAAAAAGGATATTTTGATAACATTCAGGACATCAAGGGTAATACGACAATAGTTCTGATGGTTATTCCAGAAAAAGTGCTGCAAAATTACTTTGAAGGGTGGACCAGACTCTGGTGTCTGCACATAGTTCCCAAGGGGAATACTTTGAAAAATGACTGTAGTCATTTTCAGCAATGAGGTATGTAGCAATTCTTTTAGGATGAGTTTGGGGACTTAATTTTCAGACATCATGTCACATAGAACCATTTTAAATATGGCCCCAGTCTTCTCTTCCTCTGATGACTGGTCACAAAGTAGTCCCCAAGAGGCAAAGGTGCAGGGACAGGAAAGGCGTGTGTCAGGAGTAGAAACCATGGGCATTTAGGCCCCTTCTCTTCATGTAACTTACCGGCCTGGTGGCACACAGACCACTTCCATGTGATGATGCGACACTGCTGGGAGCCGGGCTCTATGGCTTAGTGAAGGCAGATCTTCCTTACTCCGTCTGCTGATTCAAATGTCAGTCTCATTCAGAAACACTTTCACAGCCATACCCAGAACTAATGCTTTACCTTAATCCAGTCAAGTAGGAACGTAAAATTAACCACCACACAGTAGTTCTCAAACTTCAATGTGCCTCTGAACATCAAAGACCTTGTGGGACTGTTAAAAGCCAGATTGCTGCCTCCTCTGGCCTGTGAAGCTTCTGTATCAGTTAAGTCTAAGGTGGGATCACAGTCTGCATTTCTAATAGATTTCCAAGTGAGATTGATGCTGCTAATCTTAACATCATAATTACAAAAACACAATCATTCCAGTAAAAATAAAATAAAGTTATATAAAGTAAAATAAAATTTGGATCCACTTTTGTCTATGATGGTTATAACCATCAGTTTTAACAAAATAAGCTTTTCCTGTCTCTATAATTTACATTACAGATCTTTTCCCACATTCATAATCCACTCCCACATACCCATGTTTATGACAGAGTTGCCTTCAGCATAAGCAGCTGGTTCCAACATTGAATATGATCATATTCACTGATCTCATGGGCATGAATTACTTTTCTGAACTAATTTCTATCCTTTTCAAGGGAGTTTTTGCTGATAGTAGTACATCTTTCTGAATTTACATAGCATTGAATTGTTGGATTATTGGATTATTGAATTGATTTCAGAATGATGAAAGCACACCTAACATTTAGACGGAGGAAACTCAAGATCAGAAAGTCACAGTTTCTCTCTTTCCTTGTTCAAACAAACAAATAAACCAAACACAACAATCATGTTTAAGCCTCCTGGAAACTCTTACTGAATGATGAACTTGCAAGAGTTGGAAAGCCAAATTTAATGTCATGGAAAGATTTGTGAGAGTATTTGCTGAGTTTAAAATTGCAGTAGCATGTCCATCCTTTATATTATTATTATTTTATTAAATCATAACTTTGTACATTGATGCATTTATGGGGTTCAGTGTACTGCTTTGATATACAATGTGAAATGCTTACGTTGAACTAAGTAACACGTCCATCTTTATTGTCAAGTTTAGCCAGTTCCCTGGGAGAACCAAACTAATCTATTTTTATCATGTATTTTTCTTCCTTAGGCCCTTCAGGTAAAGTCAGAGTTAATTGCTAATTGATTTGTCATAGATTGTCTGTCTATCACTGGCTGTAGCCATCATTCCTTTTTCCTGGATTGCTGAAGGAGCATTCTGATTGTTCTTGCATCTCTAGATATTTTCCTGACAGTCTCTCCACACAATCCTGCCGGTTGTTTTCTAGTGTGAGCCTGATGATGCCATTCCCTTATTCAATAGCTCTCTCTGACTTCATAACACTCTAGGGTAAAAGTTAAAGTTGTAAACTTTGTCCTGCAAGTTTTTTCTTCCCTGTAGTTCTCACCTCCCAACCCTCCTTTCAACATGTGTCTTTTCCACCCAGCATTACGAAATTCTTGTAGGTGCCCAAATGTATCATCTGGAATGCTCCCTCCACATCTGGAATACACACGTGCAGGCCCACACTCGTCTATGTCTACTCAATTCCTGCTCAACCTCCAAAACACACTCTGAGTGCTGCTTCCTCTATGACCACCCCTAATCACGTCTCTGATTTAAAAGCCTAGCCTCTTTCTTTGACAGTGCCTTTGACTATTTCTCCTCTGACACCCAGTACTCTCTACCTGGGAGGGGACGCAGAGAAAAGGGCTTCAAGGAGGGTGAAAATAAGCCTGGCCTGCTGAATAAGAAAGTCTAGAGGACCCATAGAAACGCCCAACAGTTGAACCACCACTCAGTAAGTGTCACCAAAAGAGGGAAAAGAATGTGGTTATGAGGTATTCTAGGTAACCAATGACCTAGAAAGAAAAGGAAAAAAATCTATGACTAATAGAAGAGGACAAGGGTGCTTGAGGTGCAGAGAGACCAGGGGAGAGTTACAAACAACAACAAACAAAGAGAAGGAAGATATTTACACCCCTAAGTTGTCTGTGCGTGTGTGTCTTTCTCTCTCTCTCTCTTAACTCCGGAGAGGGACCCACTTCCAACTCTCCTTGGAAGTGCTCTAAACTTTCTCTTTATTCTGAAATAAAATTTCTCTTGGTTACACTAAAACCTGTGTGAAGTTACTTTTACTTTCAGTTTCTACACACTTTTGTTCTCATTCATCTGCGCCTCTGCCTCCGTTGAACTTTCTAGTTCCAATGAGTAATTGAAGAGAGTCAACTGTGGACAGGGAACGGAGACCCTGGACCCCCATCAATACCCAGGGAAGCAGTGCCCTTGCCTGTCTCCTCCCCTGATGGTGTATTTCATGAGACAAGAACCAGATCTTCTTACAGAGCTGGTGGAGTGCTAGCCTTGGTATGAAGATTTAAAAATTGTTGGTGGATGAAAGGGATGGAGGAAGGAAGGAAGAGAGAAAGGAGGGGAGGGAGTCAGCAAAGGAGGAAGGGAAGTAAAGGAAAAGGCAAGAGAAGGGAAGGACAAGGGAGATGGAGATGGGGAGAAAGAAAAGAAGTGTGCTCAATCATCCCCCGCTGCTTGCTTCAGGAAGCTTGTGTATTTCTTCTTTAGCAAAACCAACTGCTATAAAGGAAGGAGCTGAATGTGGATTACCTCCTAGCAACTCAGAGTAACCCTGTGTTCTCTCATCTTTAAAAGAATTTAAAGTAATTTATAGTATAAAATTCTGTGATTACCACCTTAGATATAAAAAGGAATTAAATAAAGGTGCCTAAAACTAATGGGAGATCATAACAGCTTTGTTAATTATAACATATAAAGTATTTTAAAGGCCCAAACCCTACTGAATAGTCACTCCTATTCATTGTATTTCACCAAGTTTTGTGTAGTAATCTATGTTTTAAGTAATTATGAGTCAAATCATCTAAGTAGTATGAGCTAATTTTGGGTATTACATGAAGTATTGCCTCTTAACCTAGTAATGGGGATACTATAAGTCTTTAGTATCTGGTCTTTAAGCTTGCACCAGTTTTTTTGTTTGTTTGTTTATTTGTTTGTTTTTTTGAGACAGAGTCTCAAACTGTCACCCTCAGTAGAGTGCTATGGCATCACAGCTCACAGCAGCCTTAAACTCTTGTGCTCAAGCAATTCTCTTGCCTCAGCCTCACAAGTAGCTGGGACTAAAGGCACCTGCCACAACAGCAGGCTATCTTTTTCTTGCTGTAGTTGTCATTGCTGTTTTAGCTGGCTCCGGTTGGGTTCGAACCTGCCAGCCTCTGTGTATGTGGTGGCACCCTACCCACTGAGCTATGGTCGCTGCAGCCAACTTTGAACCTGTCTAATGTTTTCAACTTTTAGCCACTAGTCTTTTTTCAAGGAAAATTTGCCTATCTCAAATATGTAAAATTGGTAAATATTTCATCTATAAAATTGACAAAAATAGTATTGCCTGATTTTTGGTTGGATGAGAGGGAGAGCCAGATTTTTAACTGCTAGATTCCCAGTCCTCTCAAAATCATGCCTGAACTCCCCTGTCAGGATACTTAGGGCTTCTTGGAGTACAGTTTGAAAAACACTATGTCTAAACCAACACCCCTAGAAAGGAAAATGAGGCCCAGGATAATCGGTGATTTGCACAACATCCTGGCAAGGTAGTTGTAATGCCAAGAACTCTGGTCTGCTCTGTTTCACACCACAATCTCTACCATGACATCAGGTGTATTACTGGGACCAACCTGAATATAGTGCGAGAAATCGTCACAGAATTTTTTAAGACCCCATAAAGAGCCTGCTCACTTTACCTTCTTGTCATCTTGTAATCGAGCATCAGTCCACAAATGAGTGTACAGGACTGAGCCATTACACAGATGATTTGTAGTTCTTGAATCTTATGGATTTAGTCCTGTACAGCAGGTTTTCATTTTCAAGGAATCTTATAAGTAATTAATAATCACCATAATGCCGTTACTATATCTCAGAAATCATTCTAGCTCCTGTCACATTTGTGGCCGTTTGCAAGGTCTTGCCGTGGGATTCCTGGAACTCCAAAAGTAGAACCGGAAGGGAAGAAGGGGTTCTATGTTGAAAGGTCACTTTTCTTTATTGCCTTTAAAGAAAGAGTTCATCAAAACCAGCAGGTGATGAATAATTCCATTACCAGCAAGGAAAAAGAGAAATTTCATGTCTTTGTTAAGTGCTTAATTCTTTCCAAAAACATTTTAACCTTATATTAAAAAAAAAAAAAAAAAAAAAAAAAAAAAAAAAAAAATTTATGAAGTCAACATCACTATATTTTCAGAACTGTAAATTTCCTCTCTAATTGATTAGTAAAATCTTTTTTTCTTTTATTTTTTTCTTTCTTTTTTTGCAGTTTTTTGGCTGGGGCTGTGTTTGAACCTGCCACCTCTGGTATATGGGGCCAACACCCTACTCCTTTGAGCCACAGGCACCACCTGATTCGTAAAATCTTTTTAAAAATACAATAAAATAAGGGAAATAATATCTACTATATCTGCTCATAACTCTAGAAAAAGATTAGATCACAAATATTCAGAGAAAATTATACAGAAATTGGGCAAGCACCCCAAATTCTGTTTTTAATCCTCATATTTGTAACTTTTCATAAAGCTCAAGGACTAGCAATCACTTCTGAAGGTTCAAAGAAGTGTTTGAGAGGATATGAACAGATCATGCCTAATCCATTTTGTGGAAGCTGCCAGTCCTTGTGAATGTGTGTTAATAATAACAACAGATAACATTCGGTGGTTATAGCGTGTGCAGTGAGCCAAACAGATACTGAATATTTTCATCTCTTTAATCATTTCATCTTTAAAAACTGTGCACATTAAGTACTATTACTTAAATATTAACTATCACTTAATAGTATATTAAGTACTATAACTATTTAAAATTTAAGAAAGAGAAATCTGAAGAACAAAGAGTTTATGTACTTTTCTAATTCCTGGATAATTATGGAGTATTTGGACCAAAGCGCTCAGTGACCAATACCAATATTGTTAAACACTTTGTCACAGTATCTCTGTCTATTGCTTACATTGTATTGAAGCAGTGGAGAAACAGCAGATTGATAAAAATTCTCTGAGAAATTTCTCCCAGAAAACAATGCTTTTGCCTGAATCACCCACAAACTGTAAGAGAAAATAAATGTGGGGGCCAGGCGCAGTGGCCTATGCCTTTAATACTAATTGTCTGGGAGGCTGAGGCAGAAGGATCACTTGGGTGTAGGAGTTTGAAACCAGCTTGAGCAAGAGCGAGACCTATCTCTACTAAAAATAGAAAAATTAGCCAGACATTTTGGTGGGCACCTATAGTCCCAGCTACTCAGGAGGCTGAGGCAAGAGGATCATTTGAGCTCAGGAGTTTGAGGCTGCACTAAAATCTACCTAGGATGACAGGGAGAGCATCATCTTAGGAAGCGGGGGAGGGAGGGAGGAGAAAGGTGGGGCCCTAATGACCTAACAATCCACAGACTAATTATTGATATATACATGTAGGGCAGTCCTTCTAGCCTTCTTCTCTGTCTTTGAATTTGATCTTGATGTATTTACAACATGTTTTATCCCTCCTACTTTAAATTTTCAGAAGACAATGATGTCTTACTTATTGCCCCGGCTCGCGGGGCTAGTTCATCAGGGACCTAGGATATGGAGCTGAGAGAGTGAAAAAAGGGAAAAAGAGGCACGAAGAATGGAGAGCAAGACAAGATTCTGATCAAGCTCCCCAAAACTTTATTTTTTGACAGCTATATAAACACAAGCGGGAGGTGTGCTCAGAGGTATGAGAGGGTAGGGAATTCCCAGAGCAGGTGTGGTAATCCAATGGTCAGGACGCTTTTCTTGCCTGTCTGGTTGTAATTGATTTATTGTAGTATTTTTCCCGAGAAAACTCTTTTTTTAAGATTTGGCTCCCGTCATCTCCTCCCTTTCGATTTATTTTTTGAGTGAAGTGGCATAAGTGGGAATGAGGAAGAAACGTCTAATCTATAGATGAGTGGGCATTGACCTATGGGGGGAAGTATTGACCTGATTCCTCCCGCGGGATTCAGAAGTTCCCGCATTTCAGGTGGCTCTTGGTGTCTTTTGGGGAGGAGAGGCAGAGCCTTT
>CAUYPK010106375.1:0-33731 GCA_963574355.1 Loris lydekkerianus
AAAAAGTATCCAATGTACTCAGCCCTACTATGAAGCTAAATTATAGCTTTCACATGAAGGCTATAACCCAACTATACCACAAGACTATGGGGAAAGGGCCAAGGAAGGGGAAGGGAGGGGGGAGGTTTTGGTAGAGGGAGGGTGGGGCCACAACTATGGTGCATCTTTGAATGGGTACAGGTGATTGCACTAATGTACACAGCTATGTTTTAACAATAAGAAAAAATAAAAAAAAAACAACTATTTTACTCTTTCGACTTGTTTATAAATTTATAGCATAATAGATCTCTATAATTAATCTATAAAAGCAATAGAAAGGCCTGGCCATTGTTTTTTTTCCCCCTTGAAGTCTGATTAAAATTACTTTGTAAATTATTCATATATTTTACTAGAATAATAAAACAGCTCGTCCTTCTACATGAATCACATTATTTGTTGGGAGCACGTAGTAAAGTCCCTTTAAAAGGTTTTGATGACATGCTGGACAAGATGCCTCAAGCCATGATCAGCTTTGGTTCATCCTCTTCTGAAGCACACAGTGTGAGCATCACATTTGCATTAGCTGCCACTTTATACCCAAAGCATAACCCTTAAGGTAAGCCAGGCCTTCAGTAGCACTTCGAGGATGGGGGGACAAGCTTCTTTATCCCAGGTCGTCCTCATCTTCTGGTATCCTTGTACCCCCTTGAAACAATCACTATCCACCTGTCTTCAGAAGCTGATTGCCTCGTATTCTCATTTATAAAAAAAGACTTCTTACACCCAACCTACCATCAGGATTGGATGAGTCCTAGCATGTTTTTTTTTTTTTTTTAGTGTCCTTGCTTTCTGAGACACATTAATAAAATTCACTAATCCAGGCTAAGGCTATGTTTTTCTATGTTATGTCTAACTTTTAACCATGTGATTAACACTCTGCTAGTTATTAGGTAAGTCAATAATATAAAGAGGCATCAAACACATGTCTCCTGTCCTCAGAAACATTTACAATCTACAAGCTATATGGAAAGAAACGAGTGCATAGGAGAGATAGAATGAATGGTTTATAGTGGAAGAGGCAGTATACAGAAATAAATGGCTAATAGGGATGAGCACGTGTGTAGCTGCAACATGCGTGGAAACCACTGTTCAGTTATGACCCGTGCTACAGTCTTCCTCTGGTCTTGGACGTAAGAAAGAAGTGCTTCCATGGAACTACTAGAGCATGAGTTTTGCGAAGGATTCTCACATCTTCCACAAGGCAAGAGTGCCCGATAAGTGTTTAAGAAATTACAATTTGAATGAGAAGAGGCTACGAGGAAAGCCTCCCAGGTGTAGATGGATGGGGGGGGAGGTCCTCGCATACTTCCGAAAACATACAACTTTGGCAGCTTCGTCATGGGACTCTCCTCTTATGCATACACATCTCTGAGGAAAGTATCACTCATCACAGACTCTTTGAGATCTTTCAGGACCCCATTTGACCTGGCTGTTTCAGAACATACTGAAAACAGGCAGATGGTGGCAGGTGCCAACCTTTTCCTTAAAAGACATTGTTTTTCTCCTTTCTCAGCCAACCAAAGTCAGCATTCCAGGCATGACTTTGGCCCTCCTCTCTCCAACTGCCGACAAGAGCCACAGTCTCCAACTGTCTAGAAAGAAACTAATGCCCCCAGCTAAGCATGCCCTTTACATTTGATCATTTTTGATCTGCACAGGGATTTTCTCTGAGCATCCCTGCCTGTGCTATGCATGTGGAGAGAGAGCATCTTGTTTTTATGTTGTCTGTAATAAATTATAAGTGTAACAGCGGGAGCTTTTTCAATACTATTTGTAAATGCAGCCAGAGGCTATTAAGTGATTGGTGTATCAAATAAATATAATTAGTAAATAGCAAAATAACATGTTTTGTAAACTGCCTTTGGAAATATGTGATTAGACCAGAGACAACGATTTCTGCCAAAGCTTCTAAGTGTTTCCACAAGATACAAGGAAAAAGTTTTAACAATTTTCATAACCACTTCAAAAAATGTTCATGTAAATCTGCTAAGAAGGTAGACAGTACTTAGTCCAAACTTCTTTCAAATGCTTCTTGTTGAAAATATAATCAGGAGTGTACGCTTAAGTGTGCAACATAATTTTTTCAGGAGGATTAAAATGTGCTTGATTATTGACTATAAATTTTTAAATTGGCATTTGATGAGTTTAAAAAGGAGTTATAAATATAACTCCATGTGCAGAGTGCTCTCAGGATGTAGAGTTATTCTCAATTAGAAACATTTTAAATTATTCCTGCAAGTCAATCAGTTTGTAGTGAAGTGAACTCTTCCTGCCCTTCCCTCCTGGAGATATTAAGGGGTTTGCTCCTTAATAGTAACATTCTTCTCATTGTCTGGCAGTGGACAGAAGTCATCACTCAAATCCACTAATTTTTCCTCAAAGAGATGCTTTATATTTCCCCCTTACTCATATTCCCTTGTCTCATACCTGAATTCTCACAACCCATTCTCTCTCCCACCTCTGCAGAAATCACTCACTTTTGTGTGGCTTCCAGGTAACGAACCTCAAATGCATGTCCATGTGCACATATAAAGCCCCAAGTTTAAATCCAGGAAAGGCAAGAATTCAAGGGACTAAATATTAACACAAAGCCAGCAGATGAAGTAATGCATGCCCACATAAGAGAAAAACTCAATTCAAGTTGAGACGACAGGAGATGGGAGCGGGAAGAAGTGGGGAGGGAGGGGGATTGTTGTGCTCCCACCCACTGGACCCGATGTAAGGGCACACCTCCTGGGTGTGGGATACAACTACAACAGGGACCTTACCAAACAACCCAAATGTTGTAACCTAATCACTTATACCCTCACATTAATCTGGAAAAAAAAAAAAAGAGTTGCTGACATTTAGCACCACCCACAAATATATAATTTAATATTCTACTAGTCCACAGTCAAACCTGCTATTCCAGTTAGGCCATTCTCCTTAGTGACCCATTCCTGGATTCCTGTCCACCCTACTCCCAGGCACGTCTGCCTTCTGCTCATCATTCTGGACTCTCTGTTTACTATGACTTGCCCTTGAAGGCCTAAAGACGGTCCCACTAAGTCAGGTGTCTCCATACACAACTGAGCAGAACCTACTTGGAAATGCGAAGATTTTATGGTCTGTTCTGCATTCCTCTTATATGCCTTTGTTATACATGTGGCTTTTTCCTTATCTTCTGAGAGAATGACAAGACTGGTGCTGAGCAAAGAACACGTAAATAATAATAACCCCAGTGATGATGATGGTGATGATGGTGATGGCAGCTAACACAGGAGGTTGGACAAGTTCACAAAGTCATCCTAGAAAAAGTGCTACATATCATTGGTGAATATCAGATAGCCAAGGGGGTACTTCAAAGGTGATCACAGTGATACTTAGCAATGAGGTATGTAGCACTTTTTCTAGAATTCGTTTAAGAACTTAATTGTCAGACCTTTATATGATAATGGCTATGATGGCCATTCCAGGAAAGGTGTTCCAAAATTGCTCTGGAAGGTGAACTACCCACTGACGGTGCACAGCTTTCCGGGGTACTGCAAAGGTGATCGCAGCAATATTCCCCAATAAGGGGTTTAGCACTTTTTCTAGGATAAGTTCATAGAATTAACTGCCTGAACTCATGTATGGATTCTTCTTTTATGTGGAGGCCCAGTGCTAACCAGTATTAATAAATTATTGCATTTGACTCTTGTAACAACCACGTGGGATGGATATGATTAAATGTACCATTTAAAGCATGAGAAAACTGAGGCAAATAAAAATCAGTGTGATTAGCTGGTCAATCAAAACTGAATTTCAAAGAAGTGAGGATAATTATCCTGGAGATATTTCATAATACAGCCAGCGTACACATCTAGATTGGACTCAGAAATAGATGACTCTAAATCCTCTAATCAGAGCACCTGACTGAGTTTCATGGGCATCCATTAATTTGCTCACACTTTCATTCAATATCCACGAATCAAGCTCTACCTATGAACCATATGCTCATTTTCGGTTTTGGAGGTTGAAAAAAATCAATAAAATATGGTCCTTGCCCTCATGTAGCTTTCATTCCTTGCATTCCACACAATTACATCTGCAGCATTTTTCCCCACAATGTGAAGACTGGGGAAGAATAATGTGTGATACTAGAGAAGGCACATTTTAAAAACAATTGAGATTCAATAGTTACTTTGGGGGCTTGCTAATCAATGCCTGATGGGGGAAAGAATGATGAGAAAAAAAAGAAGTGCATACAGGAAAGATAGATTGGGCAAGTGACTGTAAAATATTTTTATTTCAGAATATGAGGGTACAAATGCAAACAATATAACCTAACAATATAGCTCTAACAGAAACTTCTGGAAAAGCAAAGAGCAAGTAAAGATTTCTAGAAAAATCATCTCTGGTCCCCAGAGGTGGTATGTTAAAGCCCATATTTATCTGTCTATGGCAGAGGTATGAATGCCTGCAAAGATGCAAAGACCTCAAGGCCAGATCCAATGAGACTGTGTTTCTTGTCAGTCTGGGGGCTTCTGGGAATTACTTTAATACTGAGCACTTAGTCATCATGTTTGATGGCTTCGGTGGCCTCATTTATCAAGGATCTATAGTTAAATTTAATTTTCCTTTGAGTGGAGGACAGCTATGGCGGCCGGGTTCCTTGTTGCTGATCTGCCCCTGTTGATGTCTTCTGAAGTGGAAATGATGGATGCCACATGTTCTGGCTGTGATTAAATTTGCTTTGACAAAGCAGCATGGAAATCTGATTTTCAACAGACTTCTGCATTTCACCTAGTGCTGAGTAAACAAATACAGAACATAATGCTCGCATGGCTGTCAGGCCAATAGCTAATTCATTGTGCCCATCTAATCAGGCTGTCCATTAAATTATTATTTGTCAATAACATGCAGGATCATTTTTGAAACTCTGAGGAATGAGAAGCTTGTTTTTAAGTAAATAAATGTGAAAGACTTGACTATGTCCAGGGTCTTTCCTAGGAAGGTCCGCAGAACTCATCAGTCTCTTTGTCTCCACTCTCCTGAACAATCAAAGCACCATTTAAGAAGTTTTTAGTTTCACTTCACTTGGCTCCCATTTCAGATGCAGGCAACGTCATCCAATTACAACAGAGAATGAAGCTACAAACATTGACACAGCTCCCCAGTTTCTCTTTAAAGGAGAATGAAGCAGAAAATCACATTTAGTATGCATCTTATGTGAGAGCTTTTAACCTCCTGTCTAGAAACACTGTGTGGAGACCACCTTCAGAAGAGGCTTCCATGACAGGGACACACTCAGAGAGCTGTTTGACAAGCACACAGTGTGGTTATTGATGTTGTCCCCCTCCCATCCTCCTCTGCACAATCAGCAGTGTCAGTGCACAGTCTGGGATGCTCATCTTCCCAGGGAAGGTCCTTCTTGTTATCCCAAACTCAGACCACCCTGTACTCAGTACTTTCTACTTCCTGAAGTTCAGGGTAAGCGTTTTCTCACTTTCTCCAAGCCCTTCTTAGAACATCTTGGGCTTCTATGAACATTCTCCTTACCTACCAGTCCCATAGTCAACCAAAATACTTCCCGAGGGAAGCCCAGGAGCTCACGTTTCATCATTATCAGAGAGTTGACAGTGTGCACCACACTCACAAATCCACACTATTGAAAAAACTTGAGCAAGCTTCTTAAACTCTGTCAGCTTTTTATTTCATTGGGAAAATAATAGGTATATCAAAGTGCAGTTGTGAGGATTCAATGGAATCATGTATGTATACAAGAAACAGTTACCCCCTCTTTTTAGTTACCTCATGTGCCCAGCCTACAGGAATTTCCCTCTCTCAGAAATATCAGAGAAGCAGGTTTCAATTTTCTTGCCACAGTCCTTGTACCCTACCCACAGACAAGGGTGACTACACACAAAGGCTGGCTGTTGTGTAGGGATACGGCCCACCCCAGCTGAGGCCAACATGGAACGGGGCTGGGCATCTAGGATGGGCTGCTGTCACTTGTCAAATCTGTTGCTTTGGGAGGGAAGTCCATTTTATTCAGGAGAGAAGAAGGAGGAATCACATATTAACCTCAAGCCCAAGCTGTGTGTTTCTTCCAGATTTACCTGTGATAAAACTAATATCATTTGCAATGATTTCTCCAAAGTAAAAGGACTCAGGGAGAGAGAAAGCAAGAAGTTTTCCTTACATACATCAACCCAATAATGACTGGCACATATCAGAAGTTAAGGAAATTTCTTATGGCTTTAAAATTGTATCAATCTCCAAATATTTACTGGTAAAGAAATAATAAACAAATAGTCATTCTAAGAGATAAGGAATTGTGGTGTGATGGTTGCTGTTGCCTTTGTCTCATTGAGCCTGCCCAACACCCCAGGTAGGCAGGAAGGGCAAATAAAACCTCCATTCTACACGTGAGGCATAGAGGTTTGGTGATTTTCTCAAGTGCATGAAATCAGTGGGATCCAGAATAAGAATATGCAGGCCTGGCACCCTCCAGTTAAGTGCACTTTTGGAACTTAACTGCACACTGGTTTCCTACTTCACGTGTCTGCAGAAGCATGGGATCCTAAAAGTCTCTCGGATTTCTCAGAATAAGCTTTCTTTTTTGCTTCTGTGACCTCAGGCCACTGTGCTACTTTCTTAATTAAAGTATTTTGTTGCCAAAACATTTGCATCCTCAAAGAAGTTTGTATTCTCACGTTGGTTGTTGGAAAGATGCTCATGGGGAGCTGATGACCCTGTCCTGCTGGCTGGCTGGTCCTGGCTGCAACCAGCACTAATGAGTCACAGTCCTCTCTCTCTGCCCTGCTGACCTGCACTTGGAAGACACAGCTCAAGATTTAATATGATTATCATGAATTGAAATGTATGCTAAATAGCATCCAGCCAATACAAAGGGAGCGTGGTCCCACCCTGCTAAATTTTGGGCTTATGATGATGTTACAGTAACTACTCAGAAAAGAAACGAATCTTCCATAGCAAGTCAGAAAGGCAAGGAATGAACAGCTGTAAAATATGGTTTAATGCAAGGAAAAATCCCATTTTCCCAAGTATCAATTTTCATCAAACCAGGAGAATTTGAATCTATCAGTGTCTGGCTAAGGGATGCATGTTGAGGAAAAAAGGAGTTTGCAAACACTTTGTTGGAAAGAAATTGTTTGTTAGGAGAATGCACAACAATTATTATGGTAGCGAGGCTGATGAGTGGAGGGAGAGAGGGAAAAGGGGGATAGAATATAGACTAATTTCTGACCAGCATTGAATGGTGGTCTGGAGATGAGGCGTTTATAAGCAATGAAGAGTGATCTAAATTATCATTATTCAGAAGGTGTTCAATAGATCAAATGCATAAGATTCCTGTGAAACTTTTCAGAGAAGCAGAATCATCAGATTCATTAAATCAAAATCTACAATGTGACAAGAACCCAGGTGATTCTAATGCATATTAATGTTCAAGGAACATTCGCTGGAGACTGGTACTATGACATCAGTTTCAAGAGGTGGTTGGGAGCTTGACAACGGTCTGAGGATAAATAATCAATAAGGAAAGACCACAACCAGGGCAGCCAAATGGGATATTTACTGTAATAGTACACGTGGGGGTTGATGATAAAGACCAAATGGTTATAAATAGAAAGGAGGAAATATATTTGAAAGATCCGAAAGAAAACGATAGGTCTGGAGACTGATCAAATAAAAAACACCCGTGTAAAGGAAGAACTAAGAAATTCTAAGGTTTTTATCCTGAGTCATCTGCCAAATAGGGGTTGTTCACCTTGTATTCCAAGAACCTATTGCAAACCTGGCACGGAGAAGGTGTGCACTACATGTGAGATGAATGACTATTCACCATCCAGGCTGTGGAATTTCAAATTATAATACATTCCAAGAATTTCTAGGGATCTGAACAAGAGTTTCTGGAGTTGTTATGGTAGGAAACAGGAAATCGTGTGGGCGATGCTCCAAGTCCTTATGACCAAACCTTATTTGCAAAACAAACAAAAACAAAAAAATCCATCGTATTTTAAAAATTATTTTATAAATCTTTAAACCATATGACTCGAAGATCAGTAATCAGTTCCAAGTGTAAGGACCTGGTACCCTCCATGTTCTTGGATTCATGTGATTTCTCAAGGAATTGAAACAGAGAAACACTGGATGCACTTGGCCTTATTATCAGCAACCCTGGGAATAACTGGAGGGGAGAAGTGAGCATTAACATAGGCAATTTGTTCTTGGATAATTAAAAGATAAGGTTGATCCTATCTAAATTTATACTAAAAATAATTCAATAGAAGAAAGCCATTTATGAATGCAAATATATGCAGTGTGATTTATCTACAATATTAAAAAATTAAAAATCACCTAAATGTCTTAGAAGCTAAAATCACAAATGAAATTGTGGCGCATTTGTTTTATAGAATATTATGCAAACTTGAAAATGATACTTATGAAGATCAGGTCTCCACATGGAAAAAAGACCCCCAAACCATGAAGAATATAAAATGTATGATCCCTATGGTTTTAGGTATGTAAGTTCACATATGCAAATGATGAAAGGTAGACAGGCATATTGATTAAGAACAAAGTAAAACATTACGGATGTCTCATCTCAATCATCGATTTCATAGAGTCCACCTTCTAAATATATTCGGAATCCAGTGCATTCTTAACATACCTACCACTATAATCCCTGATGTAAGACTTGTCTCTCAATTTGAGCATCCCACTGGCCTCCATATACTCACTCCGGTCATATAGTCTTGTCACCAATAGCTACAGAAATATTTTGGATATGAACTATATTTTGCCATGCGTGATGCCTAAATTCTTTTCATTCTGCTTAGAGTACAATCCAAATTCCGAACTCTAGAGCAACAGAGTTAATTTGGCCTCAGGGATTCTTTAAATTCCTAAAACTTACTGAGGACCCCCAAAGAGTTTTTTGTTTCTGTAAGATATATCTACTAATGTCCACTGTATTTAAAATTAAAGCTGAGAAATATAAAAACATTAATTTTCTCTTGTGTTTAAAAATAGTAATAATAAATCTATTTCATGTTAACATAAATAATATTTTTAATGAAAAGAAACTAATCTCCCCCAAAACAATCAGTGAAAAGAGTACCATTATTTTATATTTTGCAAATCTATTTCCTGGCTTAATAAAAAATAGCTGCATTTAGTCTGTTTGGATATAGTGTTTTAGTTGGAGGATATGAAGGAAATTTAGTTTCCACAAATATGTTGGCGAGGGTGGATATATTTTAATAGAATTTTCAGATAATTGTGTATATTTTTCTTTTATACTATAATACCAAAAGTGGTAATGTCTTCACAGTTAGATGCTAGGTGGAATCTGAAGCTTCATCAATGGACCTTTTGTATTGTGCTATGGTAAAGTACATTGCTCTATCTTGCTCTTTGAATGAACCTTTGATCCAGAGATGATTTTTAATATTACACACTGGTCATTGGAAACTATTGGTTCATTGAGTTATGTACAACTTTTAAATGATAGCATATATCATTACATAACATAAAAAAATCACATTTGTTAATATGACCACCCATCTCATCAGTAAAGTCTTTAAATCCTGGGCACCTGTCAAGCTTATAGAGGCTGATACATGTGCTCCAAAAAGTATTTCTTGGGGTGAGGAAAGGAGGGAATTATCCCAATTATCCTGATTAGATCATTTTATTTTCATTTTTAAATTTCAGATTAATATGAGGGTACAAATGATTATGTTACATTGTTTGCATTTCCAAGGTAAAGTTCAAACTCATCCAGGGGTGTGCTGTAGTATCCTTGCATTGTGCACATCAGGTGAGAGCTCACCAGTGGCTTTCCCTCCTCCATTTCCCTTTTCCCTCCTCCCTCCTTCCTTCCCACTTGAATATACTTGTGTTTTTCTCTAGTGTGGACATGCAGTTATTTTCCTGTTGATTTCATATTACTATTGTGTACATTGGATACTTGCTTTTCCATTCTTGTGATATTTTACTAAATACTCTGATTAGATCATGCACTATATGCCTGTTTCAAGAAATCACATGTATCCCATGAATGTATACACCTATTACGTGCCTATAATAACGAAAAATAATTTTTTTAAAAAATTCTATTTTTTCTCAAGGGCTCAAAATGTAATTAGCAACAAATAAACATAATTTGTTTTCCTAAAAGTGACCAAGCTCACTTTCAAAGTCATAGGCTCATTTTTCAGACAAGGCTGCTAAGTACTTGAGTCTGAATAACTGTAATTTTTAATACATTTATTTCAAGTAAAAATGATGTTCCACAAAAATCAGTCAATTAAGCTCGCAATTCAATTGCCCTGCTGCTTCTCTTTGGCCATTTATTTGGGTATGCAGCAGAAGTACTTACTATGTACTTCTCATTTCATTAAAAAGAACGTTAAAAAGATGTGTACTCACAGCTCAAGATTTAATGCAATTAATAATTTCACTGCTTTATCAAGGTCATTCTTAAGTGAACTTGGCATTATGTGTGCTGGTTCTGAATAACAATGAGAATGCGGTGACTAGTAGAGTTTAGCATCAGCACCTTGAGAAGCACTAGGGCTCAACTCTCACCTTCCATCATCAGTGCAAATATTAACACAGTAAAATGGTTTTGACCTTGACGATGCCCCCTGCACGTCCTGAGATCCCCTGGGGTCTGCCAACTATACTTTGAAAACAACTCGCCTCTTTCCACATAGCCTCTCTTGCTACTCTCCCGTCCCACTGTGCTACAGCCACGGGGCTTTCTTGCTATTTATTGAGCACAGGGGGCATGTTCCTTTCTCAGGGTTTCCAAGTCAGTGGTTTCTTCTGCTGCTGATGCTCACCTGGCTTGTTCCTCATCACTTCCAGGTTCTGTTTGAGTGAAATCTCCTTCAAAATGCTCCCCCCCAACACACATCCCCTTATCTACAATAGGGTCCATTTTTCCTAGCAGATCCTCTGGGAATTCTCTGCTCCCCTTGCTCTTCTTGATTTATCACCAGAGCCTCACACAATACCTTCTTCAGAGTTTACACAGTGAGAAGCTGTAGAGCATGTGAATCAATATGTTTGGATTTGGCTGTGTGTGAGGCTCACATCTGTAATCCCAGCACCCTGGGAGGCTGAGGCGGGTAGATCACTTGAGCTCAGGAGTTAGAGATCTACCTGATCAAGAGCAAGACCCCATCTCTACTTAAAAAATAGAAAAATATCTGGGCACCATGGCAGGTGCCTACAGTCCTAGCTACTCAGGAGGCTGAGGCAAGAGGATCTCTTGAGCCCAAGAGTTTGAGGTTGCTGTGAGCTATCATGATGCCATGGCACTCTACCCAGAGTCACAGAGTGAGAGTCTGTGTCAAAAAAAGAAAATGCAAGTTAAAAAACTGTGTTTAGATTTGTTGTCATTTACTGGTTCTCCTCCCACTCATAACTACGAGGTATATTATAAACGAAACTTGATAATGAATCAAAAACAGTTAACTAGGAACAATAATTGTAATTGAAATTTTTTCAAAGTCATGGATTATAACCGAAATAATTGATAGGAAAACAGATCATTAAAGGCCTGAATTTGAAAGTGTTGTATGTATATGTATGTATATTCAACACTAAATTATCAGGAAAATGTCCAAAACTTTTGCCTTGTTTTATTTTCATGTAGCTAGTACAACCTGTTGGGTATACAGGTAAGAACCAATCTTCCAGGGGAAGTACCACAGCAGCCACAATGTTCCCAGGAGCCAGATAACAAGAGGGAGTGAAACCGGAAATTAATAAGTAATTATAGAAATACAGCAGTCGCTAACCTGCCATCTGCACCCTGGCAGGTTCCAACAATGAGTAGCTCAGAATTCACCTCTAGGCAAAATAAACTAAATAAATCCCCCCACACTTTTTTTAACACAAAAATTAGGCAACTCACCTGTGGAAAACTAGCATGGGTATAGAGAGGGACTGAAAGTCAACTTACCAGCCTATTTCACATCCAAATACCTTAAATTTAATTGATGTTAGAGAAAACACAATTCAGGTAGCAAAAGAGAACTTACAAACCTCCTTGTAGAAGTTTCGGAATATATTGCACCAGCAAATCAGAATATGATCCTATGAAAAGAACTCATAAGTGAATAAGAAAAATATTACTATCTTTTATAATTATAAGGACATAATCATCAAAATAAAAATTAAAATAGAGGTCATAAGCCAGGTACTTGGTATATTTCAAAACTATTAAGAGTAGAGTATAAATCTTTTACCACAACAAATAAGTGAGGTGATGGTTATGTTATCAGTTTGATGTAAGCATTCCACATTGTGTATCAAACCAGCACCCTATACCTATAAATGCATAAATACAGTTATAATTTAATAAAAAAAGTAAAAAATAAAAATAGAAAAACTAGCCAAGCATGGTGGCAGGAGCCTGTAGTGCCACCTACTCAAGAGGCTGAGGAAGGAGGATCACTTGAATCCAGGAGTTTGAGGTTGCTGTGAGGTAGGTTGAGGCTATGGCACTCTACCTAGGACAACAGAGTAAGACTCTGTTTCAATAAAGAAATCAATTAATTAACTAAATAATTAATAAAGAGTCAGAGATAATTTTTTAGACAATTTTCCAGAATGGAGGCAAAAGAAAAGGAGGCATAAAACATGAGATAAAATTTAAGGAAGGAAGACACTAGATTTAGGAGAGCCAAGGACAGTATTCTACTATCACGGAATGGCATAGGCTGGGTAATTTATAAAGAAAAGAAACTTATTTCTCATAGTTCTGGGGGCTTGGAAATCTGAGAGCATGGTGTGGGCGTCTAGAAGAGCCTTCATGGGGCAGCACAGCATGGCAGAATGGACGGAAGACACAGCAAGTGTGTGAGATGAGAGAGGGACTGGGGGCAGGACTCAATTCATAACAACGTACTTTTGAGGTAAGTTCGCTGCTCCTGGGATAATGACACTAATCCACTTATGCAAGATCTGCCCTTTTGACCAGTCACCTCTTATTAGGCCCTTATTAACCTATCAACACTGTTGCATTAAGAATTAAGTTTCCAACACATACCCATTTGGGGGACACAGGCAGACCATAGTCCTAGGACACAACCAATAAATAACAGAAGAAAAAAAAAATGATATCAGATGAAAATAAAACTATCTAATACCTTGGCACATCCTTGTGAGATTTCAAAGCAGTGAAGATGTACAGAAAAGTCTAAGAGTTCCCAGAGGAAAATGAAACATGGAGATTATCTACAAAGTAGTGAGTGTTAGACTTTTCAGCATCTACACTAGACATTAAAAGGCAATAGAATGACGCAAAGTGTTGAGAGAACACTCCCTCTTACTACAATGCTGTGCCAAGCCAAAGTGTCAGTTTAGTGTGAGGATAAAACATTAACATGTTCAGGGATTCAAGGACTCAGAAAATCTCCATCCCAGGCATCCTATCAGAAGTTATGGACATATGCAAGCCAACAACGAGACCTGCCTTGCTTGTCTTACTAAACATCACAACTCTCAATAAAAAGATATGAGCTACCAAGCCAGGGAAAGACATGGAGGAGCCTTCAATGCATTTTGCTAAGCTGGTCTGAGAAGGCTGCCCACTGTATGATTACACCTGCGTGACATCTGGAAAAGATGAAATATAGAGACAGTAAAAAGTTTAGTAGTTGTCAGGGGTTCAGGGCAAGGGAGGGAGGGATAAATAGGTACACATAGGATTTGGGGGGCATTGAAGCTGTTGTGCACGATACTGCAATGGTAGATACATGACGTTATTAATTTTTCAAAATCCATGGAAGTTACAACCCATGGAGGGAACCCTAGGGTAAACTATGCATCTTAGTTAATAATCAAAAATACATCTTCATTTTAACCAGTATAAACCCTGCACTTTTTACTCACTTGTTCTATAAATCTAAAACTGCTCTAAAATATAGTCTATTCATTAAAAAAAAAAAAAAAAAAAAAAAAAATTGTAACCTTGTAACCCTGCCCGTCCCCCAGCCCTGCTGGTCTCCTTTACCCTCATCCCCTGGGTCTGTGTTTATTCCTACAGCTCATCACCTTCCAATATGTTTATATAATATACTTAACTTTGTTATATTTTCCTGGCTTATAACTTGCTTGTAATTTTCACAAAGATACAGATTCTGTTTTTTATACAAGTGTACAATAATTATCTGGCACATAATAGGTGTCAAAATGATACTTATTGAATAAATATAAAAACAATGTAAAAATTTAAAATGTAAAGAAAAATAAGACCAGGGATTCCTGTAAACAGGAGACATGACCCAGGATGTTAGTGGAAATTGCTCCCTAAATAACACAGTGCCACAAAGATAGAGAGGCTGATAACATATTTTATAATTTTGGAATTAATTTATACACAAAACACAATATTTACATTGTGGTTTCACAAGGAAAAACATTTATTAATCTTGACTATTAAGATAAGGATAAGAACACTAGCATTTGGAAATTAGAAGAGAGAGAAAGTCTAAAGATGTAAAGATTTCCCTCTGGTTTTATTGAGAGGAATCATGAAATATTGCCTAAAGTTGATGGAATAAGGAATAGAGGTTCAAATAGATCGTTAAAAGGTAACCAACAGAATTATTAAATATAATAAAACAATCATTAGTGTAGAGCTGGGAAAAGTCAAATAATCCTCCTTTTTATATATAAGGTCCAAATTTTAATTTTAAAAAATAACATCCAAATTTTCCAAATTTAGATCTAGGTGTGTATGCCTATAATTTAGCATTGCAGAGAGAACCTCTAGAAGAACCAGGAACTTCATTTTCAGAACGACTTTATGGGGTAAGTGATACTACTTTGCCTACTTTATAGAGAAGGAATTTGAGGCACAGTAATGTTAAGTAATTTGCTTCATGTTTTACAATTAATAGCACACACAGGTGGGATATAAACAAGTTGCTGCTTCTATCCATTCTACCATGCTGTCTCCTAAACTATAAATGGACAAATCAACATCTCCTCAAACTAGCTTACACTGCCCAAGGCAGAACCATATGTTACCTACCTTTATTACCCTGCCAGAGTCAGCTCATGATCAGCCTCATCAGTGGAACTCAGTAAATGTCTACTGGTTGAGCCACAACCAGAATCATTGGTCTATGTGGTCATCTGTTCCCCACTGGAAGCTTAGCATGAGTAAGAGTTCAATTTAGATACAGTCATTCCAAATATAGAGACAAATACTAGCCTCCAAACAGGCAGTCTCTGTCTTGTAAGTTAGACAAAGTACATAGGTCATGGAGGGGAGTCATGGCTCTTTTCTAGGAGACAGACTATGAAACACTATACCAATTTCCTACCAAGCAATTAGGAAAATGTTGGAGTCAATGAGAACTGAGAGGACCAGTCATTAACAAAGTGATTCAAATGTAGCATTAACCTTGGCTTAGACCCAGAGAATTCCCCAGCCTTTTCTCTGCCCTGCCCCTAAGAACACATCTTCTGAAAGCCAGGGAAAATGAACTCCGTTACCTTGTGCCAAGTAAATAGCTTTTAAACAAGTGTTTTATCATTTCAGACAACTTACCAATAAAAAAGGGTAAAATAGAATTCACATATTTGGATCATAAACTCTCTATCTATTCTAAAGTCATTTCAGCCAAAATGTGAAAATAAATGTTTTCTAAAGGCTTGTACACAGAAAGGATACAAATGATGTTCCAGAACACAGAAACTTGCCCTTTTTAGAATTAAGCGAAATGATTTTAAAATGAATGCTGCTTCATAAAACAACTTGAAAACTATAAGATGACTTTGAGTAAAGGGTATCATGAAATGTACTCTAATAAACAGGAAGTTCAAAAACATGCTTTTATACATTACTTTTTTAATTTGATCATTGCTTTTAGTAAGGACATGTTATAGATAAATAATTCAATTATTGCTGTCTTAATCTCAACATTCTAATGTTTACAACTTATATTTCAGGTTACTCACTCATTTAAGAAAAATAGTTACTTATTACTTTCTTATACCTAGTAAGCAATAAAATAGAGTGCTTGCAGACTTTATTTTTACCACCTGGGGGTGGGGAGGAGAGGTAGTAGTTTTGTACATAATATTCTTTTGTGATTTTTTTGTAAATAATTTCAAAGTTGCAAAAAAAATACACTGAAAACCCTACAGAGATTAAACAAATAAACTTCTTTTATTACTATGATGCTCTAAGCAACTAAATTAACTGGTACTACTACAATGGCTTCCCAGCAAAGTGGGAATAAGAATTAGTTGCTGTCATGCCCGCTGCCTCAGACAGTACATGTTTAATATTTGGCCTTAATCAGAAAGAAATTCAAAATGTTCTGATCTCATTGCTTTTTTTCTTTCTTTTTTTTTGAGACAGAGTCTCAAGCTGTCATCCTGGGTAGAGTGCCGTGGTGTCATAGCTCCCAGCAACCTCCAACACTCCCAAGCAATCTTCTTGCCTCAGGTTTTCTATTTTTAGTAAAGATGGGGTCTTGCTTTTGCTCAGGCTGGTCTCGAACCCATGAGCTCAAGCAATCCACCTGCCTTGGCCTCCCAGAGTGCTAGGATTATATGTGTGAGCCATTGTACCCAGCCTGCTTTTTTTTTTTTTTTTTTTTAACAAAAATCTATTTAGAAGATGGTGGTTCCTTCATGGAAAAGAAAGTATAACAAGAAAACCAAAAATGGTCAGAGAAAAGAGTTTTTAAGAAAGGTACATGGGCCACTACAATTATCTAAGTCTCTATGTCAGGAAAATTTTAAATCCCAGTGTGACGGATGGGATGATGCTGGGAGGCCTATATTTCTCAGCCTCATTGCTGTCAGGTTAGCCATGTGATTTTCTTTGGCCAATAGATGTAGGAGAAAGTGGTAATATTCTGCTTCTGAGCAAGGCCTCTTACCTATATGGGACCTGTCAATCACTCGCAGAAAAAACACATGCCCAGGAATGTCTCTGGTCTTAAAAGAATATGAACTATGTGTAACAGACCTGACCCTCACCATGACTTTCAACCAAAGTCAGCTGAACCCAGACCTGATCACTAAACCCCAGACAACCCACAGGTCCATGTGTGAGAGAAAAAAAAGTTTATTGTTGCATGCCACTAGATTTTGAGGTAGTTTGTTATACTGCATTGTTATGGCAATAACAAAGGTTAACTAACACCTTGCAATTTTGAAAACCATTTAGATTGTCAATCTACCAAGAGTACAGTACATGCAATTATTTTAAATGTATTCGCTGAAGTTCTAAAGAAAATGATTACTCTGAACCAAGAAGGGTTCTGCTCTTATTTTATCCTATGCATAGAAAACTAAAAATATAAATTAAATCTTCATTCAAAATAAAATACACATTTAAGAGCATTCAAATCCCAACAAAACATGTAAGGGATGGAGAATGTTTTGCTGTTTGGGACTATCCAGAAGACTGCTACTCAACATGTAATCATTTAATTAAAACTTATTGAGCACCCAGTGAATGTTCAATGGATCCTATGAAAATAGAGATGAGAAGAACAAGTAAATAGTGCAGTGTCAGCCACATAGTGCGTATGATATAAATGTTAGTGCTATTACTATCTTTATCATTATCTACAAACAGTAGAGTGTCCTATAATAACAATGCAATATGGTAACTGCTAAAATGCAACTCTTCACAGATTGCATGGGAGTACAAAGCACAAAAAGCTCCTGCCTGCTTTGGGGAATATGAACAATATCTTAGAGCAAATTGCATTTAAGGTGAAAAGAGAAGAATGAGTGAGAGTTTGCAAATACAGGAGCAAGGAAAAGGGATTCTAGCACATAGAAAGGCCCCGAACACGAATGTGCTCAGCATGTGTAGGAAAGAATGCAGCAGAAGCATCCCCTGAAAGGTGAGCAAGGCCATCCCCTCAGCCTCCCATTAGCAAAGACCTTGCTAACACAATGCCACATATTATATTCTAATCATTACAATGCGGACTAAACATGTCCTCCTAGTGGGTGGTGTACTGATTCAATAAATAATAATCATTCTCTTCACCTCCTATAAAGGAATGACAAGAGACTCCACAGACTTTAATCTCTATTAGAGCGCAATGCCAGTGGTAGTCATAAACTAATCTATATTATTCCTAAAGCTAATGTGGACTCCAGTGAAGGAGTATAGAGAGGCCAGCTGCCACACCAACTGCAAAGCTCCTTCCTTCCAGGCAAAACTGCACATAAACATAGATCGAAATCTTGACAATTTCAGAAAAGACACTTTCCTTTTAGTGCATAATCATTGCTGCCCTGAGGTAGCTCTGACTTTCAATTGCTAATCTAGGTTTCTCTTATAAATTACCATTTGTTTACCTTCATCATTACTATTACTTTCTCTCTGAACTTCTTGCTACTAGACAACATCACTTGCATGCCTAACAGAGTTTCAAATTTAACTTGTCAAGGGTCAAACTCTTTGATTAATAACTCCTCTTAAAATAAGCAAGTAAGTAAAAAGATGGCTTACTCAGGGTTACTGTATTAGCCTACTGTATTAGGTTGTCATAACAAATATCACAGACTAGTGGCTTAAATAAGAGAGATTTATTTTCCACAGTTCTGGAGACTACAAGTCCAATATCAAGGTGCCATCAAGGTAGTTTTCTTCTGAGGTCTCTTCTCTCCTCCTGGCTTGTAGTAAGCCACCTTCTCACTGTGTAATCACAAGCTCTTCTATGAGCACATCCAGAGAAAGAGAAGTCTTTCTTCCTCTTCTTATAAGACCACGAATCCTATCAGATTAGGGTCCACCCTTATGAGCTCATTTAGCCTTAATTAATTCATAAAGGCCCAATCTCCAAATATAGTCACATTGGAGGTTGGGGCTTTAGCATATTCATTTGAAAGGGACACAGTTCAGTCAATAGCAGCTACTTATAGTAAATGCCACCTCCATTTACCACAATGATCAGATCAAGAAAAACCTTGAAATGGACTTTTTTTCAAACTTTTACATCTCCATCTAATTTATCTCCAAATCCTGCTGGCTCTACCTTTAATACTACCTTCCATATAAAGTTCCTCTACTCCCATCATCCTAATCCAGGATGGCACCTGCTAATCTCGGGATCATTAACTCTGCTTCCTATCTCTCCCCTATCCCTGTCGACCTCTGCCCTCCTACAACCTACTCTCTACACAGCAGCCAGAGTAAACGTTCAGAAAATAAGTCATGTCATGTCATATCACTCCCCTACTCAGATGCTCCACTGGCTTCCCGCCCCAGTGGCAGGGGAATCTGAATCTCTGCCATATCCTGCAAGGCTGGGGACCAGCTTCCACACTCCTCCAACTCTCCCCACCACAACCACTCTGCACCCGTCACATTTCCCCACACACTCTGAAAACACTCCCATCTCAGGGCTTAGTACCTAATTTCCCCTCTATTGGAAACTTTCCCCAAATGGTCACATGTCTGTTTCTCAACAATGTAGCCCTCTGCTCAAAGGTGTCCTCCTAAGGGACTATTTCCCTCCTCACCCAGTTTCAAATGCCAGCTTACCTTAGTTTGTTTCCACGGCATTTTTCATACCACATGACGTTATGAGCTTATGTGTTCACTTATTTATTGTTTATCTACTCCCACTAAAATGAAAGCTTTACCAGGCAGGGAGAGTCTTCTCACTCTCCTCGCCCCTCTTCTTTGTTCCTGTATATTCCCTCTGCCAAGAACAGTCTCCTTAGGGCATTACATCTATTTAGTTAATATATATCAGATCAACAAATGGATTTGGGTTACTAGAGGTCGTTGATTAGCCTTACAATACTCTGTGATGTTTATTGCATCAACATTATTATAATCTGTAATTATCCAATAATGAAACTCTAAAGTATTTATGGGCTATGCTTCAAAAGTAAACTATCCAATACCTTGCTCCAAAACTAAAAATACAAATCAGTAGATAGCACCTTCTCATTCCTAAACTGAGGATACAAACCTAATATGCTTGGTTGGGGCGTGGGGGGGTAGCTACTGCTTAACAAGTCCAGCCTATAATGGAATAAATGACAGCAAAAAACTAAAAGTGGAAGAACTATAGCAGAAAGACATGAGCACTCTATTAATTTAAATATCCAATAACCATCATGAAACCACGAGGATTAATATTTCCCAGCAAAAGGTAAATGTTAGAAGTGGATATCAAAGGGTACAAATGTGCTAATTTCCTCATCATTCACAGCAGGGGGTCAATAGAGGAAGTCTAAATGTCAAACCTGTAGGTATAATAAGCATTGCAACTTCAACTTCTCAAGTTCTTCATCCTTCTTATTCTTAACCTCGCACACTTTCAGATTCTAATATTTTTTGCGAAGGATGTGTCTGAATTTCAATTCCTTTAGGTTCAGTCAGCTGCCTTTGTTAACTTCAAGTACAATTCAACTAAATAGTTCATCTTAAAATCATATATAGTGCATAATCCATTACAGAGTTACTTCAATTTTATTTTTATCAATCTCTCTACCTATTTGCTTAGAGCGCTATCTTGACTAATGCTTATCCACTGTTGATGGTGATGATACTTGAATATGTTCATGTACCTTGTCTTTTTTAAAAATGTATAAATTTTTAAGATGCTTGTAACCTTTTCATGGAAACAATCAAATGATTCATATTAATAAACTGACAGAAAAATAGTGAGGACTTTGATAACTATGACTAAAACCATTCTTGTTAGCTATTAGGCTATCAAAAAAAAAAAAAAAGAAAAAATACTTCACAGTCTATGCCATGATTTTCCTGGGAATTATATTAATTGTAGAAAATTAAAAATGCAAGCATTATTCTGAGGGAGATCCTAATTGTATAACCCTCCCTCCACTTCCAGAGATCAGAGCTTTCTTCTGGGGATCTCAGGAGAGCACAGCTCAAATAGGTCCGGGCTTCCTCCTCTGCTCAGAAACAATGTCATATCTGTCACTGACAACCAAGCACTCTCCTTACTGCTTGGGACACACATCATTCCATTTTGCCTTAAAAGCTATAAGGCTGACCAAAACAGTGCCCATGGCAGGTGCACCAAATCGCCACACAGAATTCTCTGACAGAGGCTGCAATGTAGCCGTCTTTGATGTCTGCAGTTATTTGAGTTAAATGAAGTCTGACATATTCCCACACGGAAATAGAAAGAAGAAACTAATTTTTTTCAGTCTATTAAATTTAATTCATTGTGTATGTTTCCTTTCCTTATCAGCAGTTCAAATTAATTTTTCTCATTGTCAACAGACTGGCAGTCTCACACCACTTTCAATCAGAGCACACAATATTTGTGAGGACTATCCATACCCACGGGTGTGGAAAACAACATGTTCATTCCATTAGGTCTTAGCAAGGCTCTAACAATTATACAAAATAATTTATCCCTAGACGATCAGGTACAGCTGTATCCAACTCCTCCTGTCAATTTCCATTTCAGCAGCAGGAACTGTGATGTTCTCCGGAGAGGAGTGATTGGTTTTCAGTTACACACAGCTACAGGTGGAAGTCATCTGAAAACCATAATGGCAACATATGGGTAACTCGTGTGGCAGCATAATGGTATTGGTATGTACCCTGCAGGTGCTTCTCCAGGACTATGACAATGTAATCAGTTTCACGGGGGCAGAAATAACCCGGATCTCTCCATTCACTGATTGCATTGAGCACGAACATAATAATCGCCTTCTAAACAGAAGCGCAGCATTCAATGGGAAAAAAAGTGATGACTGCAAAAGATGGTTTCTTATCCGATTTAAGAGATGAATTAATGGCACACACAACTCATGGAGGCAGGCTTCGTGGCAAGGCTCCCCACTTGTAGATAGTGTGTGGGGAAAATACTTTTTTCCCAGTTTCAAAGCAGAAAGCATTCCTGGAATGAGAGACTGTTTTTGAAAATTAGTTCTCATTCCAACATCATCTGCTTCATTTTTTCATCTGCAAAATGAGAGTGTGGAGACTCTCTCATTCTTACCAATTAAGGGTATTTTGAGGACAAATGGAAGAATAATGTAAAAGCAATCAGAGCTTTTGGAAGAAAAGTTCTCCATTAATTCAAGCTATTACTATTATTATCACCACCAACTATACAGCGGTTTCAAGTCCTAAATTTAAAAGCTTGTTCAGACATCTATTATTCAAATCCTATTTTAAAAAATCTCTGCATTATTTAGCTCCTTGTTAGAGGTGGGTAAACTGAGACCTAAAAAGAATAAAAAAACTTCTTCGAGGTCACACGATAGCACAGCAGGTAAATAAAAAGAACTATTGATTCTGTGCACATCTTACAGACAACAGTGGCAAAGTGAAATTCCACTGTGAAACAAGTGAAAGAACCATTAATATCAGAAAGAACCTGAACCAGCAGCTTTAAATTTTAAAACAATATCCAATTAAAAGCACTAGGACAGCAAAAATCTTAAAGAACAGCCAGAAAAAGTATACATAAAACCATTTTCTACCATTTCCTTAGTTATATTTCCTGATGTGACATCTATTTATTGAGAGGACACAAGAGACACATATCTTTTCTCTGTGTGCTTATGAAAGGACTTTTAAAAGAGCTTCAACAATTCCTTCATGAAATAAGTGGAGGTGTAACCATGTGAAATTGTCTAGATGGGTTTTTTCTTTCAGGGGACTATGAGGGTACATATGATGAGGTTACATAAATCACTTTTGGAGGGTTAAAGTCTACATTGTAGTGGTGTCTTTCATCCAGGAAGTGTGCCATATACCCATGCAATGTACCCACCGGGTGAGAATTTACTGAACCCCTTCCCTTTCTCCCTGCATTTGAATTTAATTTAGTTTTTCTCTCATGTGAGCATGTAGTTGTTAATCCAATTAGTTGCAAACCGGTACTGAGTTCCCATGATGGTATTTTCCTATTTTTGTGATGCTTAGGAGAATGTTCTCCAAATCAGTCTAGGCTTTTACAATAGATACAAAGTCTCCATCTTTTTTATAGCTGAATACTATTCTGTGGTATACATACGCCACCATTTATTAATCCAGTCATGTTTTGAAAGGCACTTAGGTTGTTTCCACATCTCTGTGATTGTGAATTGTGCTGCTATAAACACTTAAGAGCAAATGTCCTGGGTAAAATGTCTTTTTGTCTTTTGAGAAATTATCTTTCTTTTTTTTTTTTTTCTTTTTTGAGACAGAGTGTCACTATGTTGCCCTCAGTAGAGTGCTGTAATGTCACAGCTCACAGCAACCTCAAAATCTTGGGCTTAAGTGATTCTCTTCCCTCAGCCTCCCAAGTAGCTGGGACTACAGGCGCCCGCCACAAGGTCTGACTATTTTGACTATTTTTTGATTGCAGTTGTCATTGTTGTTTAGCAGGCCCAGGCTGGTGTATGTGGCTGGTGCCCTACCCATTGAGCTTTGGGTGCTGAGCCAGAGAGAGAAATTGTCTTGATTTGTGATGCATTCTTAGAATAAATGAAGGCAAGTAAACATCATCTTGGAAACATTCAATTCAATTCATTTCAATTCAAGTGTTTTCTGAGTGCTTTGCATATGTCAGTACTTCTCCAGGTGACACAGAGAGAGTTGTAGGAAGGTATAAGTCCAAATGGCATATTTAAGCTGGACGGACCCATGGCATGAGTTAGACAGCACATTTATTGCATCCCATGAACATTCCATCTCTGCCTGAGTAGAACTTTGAGAATTCTTAGAAATATTTCCCAAATGCAGTGCTCCATCTACAGGGGTTCATTACTGGGAGGCATGTGGGGAAGGCGGCTTGCCTCTCATTGCCCATATGCAATTCTCATTAGTGCTTTTGAATTTTAGAAGAAGCAGCCTGTTCATATTTTCTTGCATGCTTTTGATAGATTTAAACTGCAGCCTGCCAGTCTTTTGGGAATCCTTCATATGATTACGCAGGCTGTAAAGTAGCAATTACAAAGGAATAAATTTGTTCCACATTAAGGTTATTTTCAGCTGCTTTGGGAGAAGATTTAGACAATTTTGGAAATGCTTCCATTGTGTGGGGTAAGCCATTATTTACACCTTCCCAGGAAGGGTGCCACCAAAACTTAGTAACTTGAGGATGTAATACAGTACCTTGGGTCAGAGTTTTCTCACTAGGAGTAGTATTTTACAAAAGTGATAAGAAGAGAAGCCAGACTTCCAGTCATTTACATTTTGAATTTTATTTTTAAATTGACTACTTTTGCTTTGAAATTCTAGTATTATTTTTATTACTGTTACATAAGAATTATATTACAGAGCTTTATCCATTTTATATACATTTTATAAGCTGTTTTATCACCACTGCACTCCTAACTTGTGTTCTCACATCATAAAACTCTCTTAAGAAATTGAGCCTCATTTTCTAGGGGGAGAGGGAAGATCGTGTTTACTTGTCATGTACCTTGAGACTAGGTCAAAGCATCAGAGAGCAAGGGACCCACCAGTGTCACAGACGAGCAGAATTGTAAGCAATTCCTTCCCCCATCTTTCTCTTTGTTAACTTGTTTTCTTTTCATGACTCCTGATTTCTGACTGTCTCTCTCACACTTGTTTCCTTTCCCTGAGCCTTGCTGAACATCACCACCAACATTCATTGCTAAGCAATTTCTCACACCTGCTCAGAATTGGCTTCAACTACCTGCCCATTCCAGGACTTTCCACCACTGCCGCTGGCCCCTAGGAGGCAAAATTGCGTAGCAGTGACAAATATGAGTGCTGTAGTGTTTGGAGCCTGGGCTCAAAACCCGCCTCTGCCACTTATCAGCTATCTAGCCATTGGGTAAGTTACCTAACTTTGCCTTAGCTCATTTTCTGTACTGCTGGAAGAACAGTAGCAACTACTACATAAGAGCAAAGGCCTGAATATTTGTGTTCCCCAAAATTCATATGATGAAACCTTAATCTTCATGTGATGGCAAATGGAGATGGGGCCTTTGGGAGGTAATTAAGTCATGAGGATGGATCCCTCGTGGGTGAGACTATTGCCCTTATAAGAAGGGAGAAGAGAGAGCTTCCCCACTCTGTCTCCACCATGTGAGGATACAGCAATAAGGCAGCCAGCCATCTGCAAATCAGGAGGAAGACCTCCACCAAATACTTCGCCAGCCAGTGCCTTGATCATGGACTTTACAGCCTCCAGACCTGGGAGAAGTAAAGGTTTGTTGCTTAAGCCACTCAGTCTAGGGTAGTTTGCTATGCCCAAATATACTAAGACAATATGGTTTGGGGAAGAATTATGTGTGCTTATAGACTTCAAGTATTTAGCACATACCGTATATACTCGAGTATAAGCCGAGTTTTTTCGGCACAAAATTTGTGCCGAAAAACCCAAACTCAGCACAAATTTTGTGCCCAAAAAACTCGGCTTATACTCGAGTATTTACAGCAGTATGACCCATAAGTGCTTGATAAATGTGAATTATCATTGCTAATCAAACGTGCTCTTCCCATTCAGGATGGTTTCTTTGATGTTCTAGAACACACCATGCTCATTCACCCCTCTATGTGTCCTATCCCACTGGGCTGGAATGCTTGCCTCAAACTATAAATCCTACCTATCCCATTAGGCCTACCTCCTCCAAGGGTTGTTCCTGGAATATGTCAGTACTGTGTGTATCACTTACACACTCATATCATGTCCTTGATAATTAGGTACTCTAGTTGTTTGCAGGGCTAAGAAGCCTATAACTGAGGCTGGAATTTGTAAGGAAAAGAGATTCATGTGACTCACAGTTCTGCGAGCTGCGCAGGGAGCATGGTGCTGGCCTCTGCATCTGGGGAGGACCCCAGACTGCTTGCTGCTTGTAGCAAAGACAAATGGAAGCAGGTACCACACAGCACAAGGGAGGAAGAGGGGGGCAGAAGGTGCCAGGATCTTTTTAACAACTAGTTCTTGCGTGAACTAATAGAGCAAGAACTCACTTGTTAACTGAGAAGACAGTACCAGGCCGTTCATGACAGAGCTACCTCCATGACCCAATGCCTACTGATATGCCCACCTCTAACACTGGGGAAATAAATCTCATTTCAACATGAGATTTATTGGCGACAAATATCCAAATCATAGCAGTGTTGTTTCCTGTGCATTGATGTTATTGTCCTTGTTAAATGCTAGGCCAGCAAAGACACTGCCCTGACCTGCACCTTACACGGAGTTCACCCAATGGGTAGTTCCAAACAGGCATTGATTTACTCCTTTGTGAACATCCTATGGGGATATGCTGTATATTCAATAGAGGAAGAAGAGGTGAAGCTTCCCAGATTTTCTCTTTTTTTAATATAATATTTAATTTAGTGTACAAAGTTTGACAATTAAGTTTGTAAACTCATCCTAGAAAAAGTGCTACATAACTCATTGCTGAATATCACCATGGTCACCCTCAAGTACTCCCCTTGAGAAGCTATGCACTGATGCCAGTGCTTAGTCCACCCTTCAAAGCAATTTGGGAACTCTTGGAATGGCCATCAGAACAGTTGTCATATTACTTTTGATGTCCTGAGTGTCATCAAAATGTCTTCCTTTGAATATTCCTTTATCTTACAGTAAAGAAAAATGTTACTGGAAGCCAAATCAGGTGAGTAGGGAGGGTGTTCCAGTACAGTTATTTGTTTACTGGCTAAAATCTGCCCCACAGACAGTGCCCTTGTGAGCTCTTTGCTTTTGTTCAATGGCAAGCTCCTTCAGGACTACTGTATATACTCGAGTATAAGCCAAGTTTTTTCAGCACAGAAAAACCCGAACTCGGCACAAATTTTGTGCCGAAAAACTCGGCTTATACATGAATATATACGGTATTTTTGTACATGCCTTTCTCATGCCAAGGTTTTCAGTTAAGATCTTTGTAATTGTTTCTTTTTTGATGTTTACTTGGTGTGCTATGCTTCTCAGAGTCTGCTGATAATTATGACACACAATTCAATGAAATTTTGGAATGTTTTCATCAGTTCTGCTCTTACTGGCTTCCCTGACCTCTCTTCATCAGTGATGCTTTCTCTTCTCTCAGAAAAACACTTAATCTATTTGTAAACTGCTGTTTTCTTCATGGCATTATCCCCATAAACTTGGACTAACACATCCCTGATTTCACTTCCACTCTTACCAAGTTCAACAAGAAATTTAATATTTGTTCGTTGCTCTAATTCAAGCTCCAATATTCTCATGATGGCACACAAAAAACACACAACACTAATAAATGCCACTCAGCCAGACACCGCCACATGGCAACACAAACACAGCTGTGAGACACTGATATGCAAAGGTTGTAACTTACCTACAATGTTTGCACAGTGCTGCCAGCATAAGCACATGGTGGCAAGTTCACAAACATAATTGTCAGACTTCATAAGCTTTTAGAAAACAAGCTATAATGCAGGAGGGATTTAGCTCTTCACACAAAAAAACACACAAAATCAATCTCACTAAAAGCACATTTAAGATGAAAAACAATTTTTTGGCTAGCCTAGATGGTGGGCTGATGTGTATGATTTAGTGAAGTTATGCTCCAGTTACATTCAATTGATCTAATCAGGAATTCCCACTTGACGGATGATAGCTCACACTAGTCTGAATGCCCTATAGAGGAAATTCTGTTAGTTTTTCCTTGGTGAAATTTATGGTTTGCTCATCCACAGCTCAGGATGTTAGCAGTGGGATCTCACTGGTGTTCAAGATATGGGGTTTAGCTAAAATATTTTAGGTAGGTGGGTTACAGTCATATGCAGTACCCTTTAATGAACAGGTGTAAAAATTACTGAGGCCTCTTACCAGCACCTGAGGGATGTTGTGTGCTCCTGTTCTATGCATGAGCATTAGAAATCCTCCAGATACATAAAGCCACCTACAAAAACTTCTATGAAATTCTTACTTGGCAATGTTCTGTATCTGACTCCAGTGAATCTTTCTCACAAGGTCATGGTTATAACACCTAAAACAATGAAGAGCTAGGTATTCACCAAACTTACATAGCATGTTGTGTGCCTACTGTGTTCCTGCTTACTAATAATTAGGTTCTTTAAATAATAGTAGTATTTCCCATGTGAGAAAACCTCAAGACTTTGAATCACTTCCTTCTCTATACTAAAACTTCTGATCTATTTCCATTTATACTGTCCCAAACTACCAAATGAAAGAAAAGAATATGAAATAGACTGGAACTATACTAACCAGAAAATTGTAGGAATCAAATCAATCAACTGGTTTTTACTAATTGCCTCCTAGGTACCCAAAACTGTAAAACTAGAACATATTAGAAATTGGTATTTCAGATATCACCTAAAATAAACATCCAATCTGGTCAGGAACAGTAAGCCAACTGAGTACTGCCATCTATACAGTGAAGTTAGGGTACCTGGTGGCTACTAGAACATTGTTCTTTATTATTCCATCTTATTTAAGGAAGAAAAGTTAGATCTACTTGTGGCCTTAACAAATGGTCATGATTTATGATCTATATATTTGGCTCTAAGTTTAAAGATAGAAGAAAATGTTAGAGCATAAATAGGAGTATGAGGGGCAACATGAATTAAGACTTAGTGTTCTTGAAATTTTGCTTCATTCCCCACTATGATTGTATGCTAGGTAACAAATGCTTTGTAGTACATGTGTGTCAAAGATCATAAATTGGCTAAAGTCAAATGGACTCCTTTGATGTTTTATAGGATCTTCATTTCCTACATTAATCAGGATTTTTCATCACATCACAAATGTAATAGATACATTAGGAAAGCAAGAACTCATAGGGAGTTCTTGGTAATATGTGGGTCTTGTTTTGGGAAGAGGCAACGTGCAAGGTAGAGGGAAGGAAACCATGCTCTGTGGCAGAACTTGGTTCAAATACTGGTTCACGGAGCACCTGCTAAGGGCAAAGTTGTCTTCTAAATGCTTTGCCAATATTAGCCCTCACAACCGCTGTTGAAGGTAATTTACTAGTATCAACTCCAGATATAGGCAAGAAAACACAGCATTGCACAGTTAGAAAATGTGCCCAAGGACAACAACTAATAAGTGTCAAGAGACAGAATTTGAACCCAGAGAGTTTGTCTTCAGAATTTGTTCTTTCAAGCACAGCATCCGCCCAGAGGAGGTAATGAATTTAACATGAAAAAGTAAATTACTGTAGTAGGCACTCAATACATTTAACTCTGTTTGCCCTTATTTAGAAACCAATTACATGTGCTATGGGTACTCAAAGAATTGACATCCTTCTGTTAAGCAAACAGACCATTAGGTTCCAAACAGCAGCATAGGCACAATACACTAATGAATAATCTCATCACCAAAGCATCAGCAACTTGACAGATGTGAGTCATAAGGTCTCTCGCTCTCCCTCTTTTATCCTTTTACCCCCACCAAAAGGCATTTATAATTATACTCATCTCTTCCCACAATTCCTTCCATCCAAACTTTCACTCTACCAAAAGAAAAAGAGAGATTGCCAAGACACATCATAAAATGTAATCCATTTCACAGCTGAGGATGTCTAGAATTGGTGAAAGCATATTAATAATATAGACTAATATTACTGGAGAGTTGCATTTTAATTGATTTCATATTGATCCAGTATAGTATTATTATATCTATGAATAAAAACTGTCTATAGAAAATACCTGCTACAGAATGTTTATCTATTAAATATGTTTTTTTACACCATTCTCAGGATGGCATGCTGACTTGTGGATGGGCTGTGATAAGTGTCATGGGGGGGGGGGGTTCATAGCTCCATTATGTCCTATGACTTCTGACTGGTCAAAAGCAGTTTATCCTGTAGTTATTTCCTCTCTCCTCTGATGACTCCAATAGCCTAACTGCCCACTCCCCATGTCTTCCCCCTTTCAGTCTAGTCACAACACCACAGACAAAATGATCTTTTTAAAATAGATATCATTCTGCTCACAGGTATATTCCTAAGAAAATTGAAAACATATATTCATACAAAAACCTGTACACGAATGTTTATAGCAGCATTGTTTATATTACGCACAAGGTGGGAAACAAGACAAATATCCACTATCTGATGAGTGGATAAACAGACTATGGTATATCTTTATGATGGAATATTACTCAGTAATGAAAAGGAATGAAGTGCAGATTCCTGCTACAACAAGCATGAGTCTTAGAGATATCATCCCAAGTGAAAGTAGCCAGCCATAAAGGACTAGGTGTCATATGATTCCATTTACACACAGCATCCAGAATAGACAAATCATAGAGGGAGAAAGTAGATCAGTGGTTGCCAGGAGCAGGAGGGAGGACGAGTGGAGCCTGACTAGTAACAGGTATGGGGTTCCTTTTGGGGGTAATGAAAATTTTTTGAAATTAATGATAATGTTATACAACTATGGATATACTGATACTACTGAACTATACACTTTAAAAGAACCTTCTCCCAGTAAGACAGGTAGATGGTCAACAAACACATAAAAAATGCTCATTGTTTCTAGATTAGAGACATGCAAATCAAAACCACTGTGAGATATCACCTAGCCCCAATGAGAATAGCCCACATTACAAAGTTTCAAAGCTCCAAATGCTGGTATAGATGTGAAGAGAGGGGAAAACTTATACACTGTTGTTGGGATCACAAACTAATACAGCCTCTATAGAAGGAAGTATGGAATATCCTCAAAGAGTTAAAAGTACACCTTCTGTTTGATCTCACAACCCCATTACTAAGTATAATATATACCCAGAAGAAAAAGAATCATTTTATCATAAGGACATTTGCACATGAATTTTTACAGCAGCTCAATTTACAACCACAAACATGTGGAAACAACCCAAATGCCCATCAACCCATGGACTAACAAACTACAGGATCTGTATACCACAGAACACTATTCAGCCATAAAAAGATGGAGAATTTACATCTTTTGTATTGACCTGGATGGAGCTGAAGAACACTCTTCTTAGTAAAGTATCTCGATAAGGAAAAAGCAAGCATCTCATATACTCAATACTAATTTGAAACTAGTGTATGGGCCAGGCACAGTGGCTCACACCTATAATCCTAGCACTCCGAGAGGCCAAGGCAGTGGCTTGCTTGAGCTCATGAGTTTGAGACTAGCCTAAGCAAGCCTGAGACCTCATCTCTACTAAAAATAGAAAAACTAGCTGGGCATAGTGGTGCACGCCTATAGTTCCCACCTACTCTGGAGGCTGAGGCAAGAGGATTGTTCAGGCCCAAGAGTTTCTGTGAATGTTAACGCCACCAGGTGACAGAGTGAGACTCTGTCTCAAAAAAAGAAAAAAGAAAGAAATGAATATATGAAGAACTATAGGTCCATACCAGACAAAAATACAATTAAATTTAAGAAGGGGGGAGGAGGAGGCGGCTCAGTAAGTTTTAACCTAATGGTACACTTATGAGTGAAGGACTCAAATACAACTCAACTAGGACTTTACCTAACAAATAGCAAACATGTAACCTAATTACATATACTCTTTAATAAATCTGAAATTTAAAACATAATAAAAAATAATAGAAAGAAAATCTTTAATTCTAAAATAAATGAATAAAAGTATGACTTTTCTGTTCTAATGATCTGATGACTCCACAGCCCATCTGGTGTAGAAGCCCACATCCCTGTGGTGGCCTCTGGACCTCATGCCCCATATGCTCTGCCCTCTCATCCACATTCTGGCCTCTTCTCCCTCTGCTCCCACCTTTGCCTGCTCAGCTCCAGCTATATTGGCCTCCTGGGCCTCCTTGGACAAGTCAGGCACTCTTGGCTCAGTGGCATACCCAGTGTTTTATCTGTGCTGCCCAGAAAATGATTACACCAGACAACCACTGGGGCCCTTCCCTCACTTCCGTCAGATCTTTGCTCAAATGTCACCTTCCTGGTGAGGCCCTGAGCAACCCCCTCGAAACTGCTGTCCTTACCTACTCACCTCCCTAATTCTGCACCTCTTGCCCCCATGCTACTTTTAAAGCCACTAAATAACTCACTCCCTTGCGATGTCTACATCTGTCTCCCTCTGCTGGAATGGAAGCTCCTCTGGGGTAGAAAGTTGTAGCTTCATGACTCCCATCTGCATCCCCAAGGCCCCACACAGTGCCTGATATATAGTCTGTGCTCCATAAGCATTTGTTGAAGAAACAAGGGACACCTTTTCTGATTTAATTCCCTTCATCACAAATGGTCCACACTGACCTGAACAATTGAAAATTAAAAAGAATCCAGATGATGAGAAATCATATTTAACCCATTCAAGACCTGGATTACTTGGTCTTTTCTAGCTGCCACTCAATATTCCCAATCACAGATTAGAATGGATGAGATAAGAAGATTTAATTAAGCTCCAACCAAATAAACCATATAAGAACTGGGACACAGCTGAACAAGATCACTGCCCCATGGGAATTTCACATTTCATTATAAAGAATACAAGTTGAATAACTAAAAGGATGGTGATAGTCAAAGGCTGACTACAGTTTGTTGGGGGGAAGATACATCATAGAAACTAACCTGTCTATATCTCTAGGGACTAAAGCTAACAATAAACTCATGTATATATATATATGTTAAATAAGCAATGAAAAATGTCATGCAGAGACTCAAAATCAGGTGATGTCATCAGGACTGAGTGATGACTTTGGGTCACAAAGGAAGTCTTCTGTCAGAACAGAACATGTAAACAGAAGTATAAAAGGCAGGAAGAAGCAGGCCGAGAAAGGCCCACAGGTGAGTGATGCTGGGGCTCAGAAACCAGTGCCCCCAGATATGGCACTTAGACAAATTGAGCTAAACAAAAACCTTCAAGGTGTCTGCGACCTTCCCCACCCCTGTCTCTCAATCCTTTGTCTCCCCTAAAGCACAGGACAAAGCAGATCTCTGAAGTTCTCCTACCTGCCTAAATCTGATCTCACCAAAGAAGAGAACAATTGCCTCCATGCCCTTCCAGGAATTTTTTTGTAACTAAACTCATTATCAAAGGAAGAAAGACAAGTTTGTCAACACACACAGACAGACTTGTCACAATCAGTTGTCAGCTCTGTGGGTCCAAAAGACCTTATTATAGGCCATGGTATATTCTTCCAGCCCACTGAATTCACCTAAAAAATCATTTACTACCCCACTAACATCATCCACACTCTCCCATTTCCCTTTCCCGTAACAGGAGTACAAACACTTCTGTGCTCCATGCACCTTAATGAACATGTATGCCTTTTCTCCCATTACCCTGCCTCTTATCAGTTGATTTATTTTATTTTATTATTATAAAATGTCATTATAAAATTAATTATAGGTGTGTACGTTAATGCAATCAAGGGATACAAAGTGCGGGTTTCATATACAATCTGAAATATTCTCATCAAACTGTTCAACATAGCCTTCATGGCATTTTCTTAGTTATATATAGACATTTGTATTCTGCATTTAGTAAGTTTCCCCTGTACCCATTCTAAGATGCACCATAGGTGTGGCCCCATCCATTACCCTCTCTCCACCCTGACTTTCCCCCTCCCCTCCCCTCCCTTGGCCCTTTCCCCATATTCTTGTGCTATAGTTGGGTTATAGCCTTCCTATGAAAGCCATAAATTAGCTTCATAGTAGGGCTGAGTACATTGGATACTTTTTCTTCCATTCTTGAGATACTTTGCTAAGAAGAATATGTTCCAGCTCCATCCATGTAAACATGAAAGAGGTAAAGTCTCTATCTTTCTTTAAGGCTGCTTAATATTCCAAGGATACA
>CAUYPK010106376.1:0-24643 GCA_963574355.1 Loris lydekkerianus
AAAAAGAAATGAAATCAGAAAGGAAGAGCAAAGAGAGGGAAGGAGGGTGGGGAGAGGGGCTTTGGTGTGTGCCACACCTTTTGGGCGCAAGACACAATTGTAAGAGGGACTTTACCTAAAAAATGCAATCAGTGTAACCTGGTTTATTGTACCCTCAATGAATCCCCAAAAATAAACAATAAAGAAATGAAAAAAATAAAATAAAATAAAATAAAATTCACTGACTTGATATACAGCCTAGGGCTGAAAGAATTTTGGAATGTGGGGTAAATATGTTCCAAGTCTTAGTGTTGTTGGAACATCTGGAGAACATGTTCCCTTTCTTGTATGACCGATGCCAAAAGATAAAGAGGGAATTTGAATTTGGAAATACAAAAGCATGTACTATGTGTATCAATATATTCTGCTATGATCAATCACATGGTATGATAACTTATAATCTTAATATAATAGTTGATTTTATTTTCTTTCATACTGGAGAGACTGTCTCAAAAATGATATATACAATTCTAAATACTGTGAAAATCATCAATGTTATATAAACTTAAAATGTTTTTAAAATATTGAAAAACTTGATTACTAATTAAAAATCAAAATAAGCACTTAAAAATAATACCTTTTATCATTTTTTATTATTTCAAAATATTGCAGAGGTATAATGTTTTTGGTTACATGGATCAATTTTGTTATGCTTAGGTCAGGGTTGTAAGTGTGCCCATCACAGATGGTGCTCCTTGTACCCCTTAGGTGAGATTCACCTATACTCTCCTCTACCCACCCCACTGCTTGATTTCTCCTGTTTTACTTTCTTTTGTGCACATGTGTACTCATCAGTTAGCTCCAATTTCATAGTGAGTGAATGTGGTGTTTGTTTTTCCATTCTTTAGGAATGGAAATGGTCACTTAGGATAATGGTCTCCAATTCCATCCAAATTTCTGTAAAAGGCATTAATCCATCCTTCCTCATGGTGCAGTGTGTATATCTATATCTATATCTATCTTTCTATACCAGATTTTCTTAATGCACTCATGACTTGATATGCACTTGGGTTGATTCTAGATCTTTACAATTATGAATTGTGTTGCAATAAACATTTGAGTGCACATGTCATTTTTATAACATGACATTTTTCCTTTAGGTAGACATTCAGTAGTGGGATTGATAGATGAAGTGGTAGGTCTGCTTTGAGTTCTTTGAGGAATCTCTGTACTGTTTTCCCTGGAGGTTGTACTAATTTGTAGTCCCACCAATACGGAATAAGCCTTCCTTTCTCTCTACATCCATCTATTGGACTTTTTTTTTTTTTTTTAACTGTCCCCTTAAGTCTTTGTGCTGGTTTTATGTACAATTTGAAATACTTTCATCAAACTGGTTAATATAACCTTCATCTCATTTTCTTAGTTATTATGTTAGAACATTTATATTCTACCCTTCTTCCCTCCTCTCCCCCTCCTCTTTCCTTTTCATCTTGGGCTATTGTTGAGTTATAGGTGTCTATAAATTGGTTTCATATTAGGGTTGAGTATATTGGATACTTTTTCTTCCATTCTTGAGATACTTTGCTAAGAAGAATATGTTCCAGCTCCATCCATGTAAACATGAAAGAGGTAAAGTCTCCATCTTTTTTAAGGCTGCGTAATATTCCATGGTGTACATGTACCACAATTTATTAATCCATTCACAGGTCGATGGGCACTTGGGCTTCTTCCATGACTTAGCAGTTATGAATTGGGCTACAATAAATGTTCTAGTGCAAATATCTTTGTTATAAAGTGATTTTTGGTCTTCTGGATATATACCTAGTAGAGAAATTGCAGAATTGAACGGCAGGTCGATTTTTAGATCCCTAAGTTTTCTCCAAACATCTTTCCCAAAGGAATGTATTAGTTTGCATTCCCACCAGCAGTGTAGAAGTGTTCGCTTTTCTCCACGTCCACACCAACGTCTATGGTTATGGGATTGTGTGATGTGGGCTAATCTTACTGGAGTTAGATGATATCTAAAAGTGGTTTTGATTTGCATTTCTCTGATGATTAAGGATGATGAGCCTTTTTACATGTGTCTGTAGGTTGTGTGCCTGTCTTCTTCAGAGAAGTTACTCTTCAAGTCCCTTGCCCAGCCTGAGATAAGATCACTTGTTCTTTTCTTGCTAATATGTTTGCGTTCTCTGTGGATTCTGGTTATTAAACCTTTGTCAGAGACATAATCTGCAGAATAACCCCATTCTGAGGGCTGTCTGCTTACTTTACATACTGTGTTCTTGGCTGTGAAGAAGCTTTTTAGTTTGATCAGATCCCAGTAATGTATTTTTGGTGTTGCTTCAATTGCCGGGGGGTCCTCCTCAGAAAATATTCTCCCAGGTCAATTTCTTTAAATGTATTCCCTGGTAAATGTACATTCTGGTAAATGTGATGCCTTCTAGTATTTTTATAGTTTCATGTTTTAAGTTTAAATGTTTTATCCCATCTATCATTGTTAATGGTGAAAATTGAGGGTCCAGTTTCAGTCTTCTACAGGTCACCAGCCAGTTCACCCAGCACCATTTGTTAAATAGGGAGTCTTTTCCCCATTGAATGTTTTTGATTGACTTATCAAAGATCAAATTATGGTAAGTAGCTGGGTTCATCTCTTGTTTCTCTATGGAGGAATTACGCTACCAGACCTCAGACTATACTATAAATCAATCATGATCAAAACAGCATGGTACTGGCACAAAAACAGAGAGGTAGATTTATTGGACTTTTTAATAAAGACCTTCCTACCTGGGATAAGCTGCTAGCTCATTGTGGTTTTAATTTGCATTTCCCTCATGATTAGTGATGCTGAGCATTTTTTCATATATTTACTTGTCATTTGTCTATCTTCTTTTGTAAAGCTTCTGCTCATGTCTTTCCCCCAACTTTTTAATAAGATTGTTTTTTGTTTTTTTTTCCTTGCTGTTGCTTCAGTTATTTGTAGATTGTGTTTATTAGTCATGTATTGGGATATATAGCTTATGAATATTTCCCCGCATTTGGTAGTTTGTCTATTTGCTTTGTTGATTGTTCCCTCAGTTGTGCAGAAGCTTTTTAATTTAATTAATTGTCCTTTATTTATTTTTATTGTAGCTGTGATTGACATTGGGGTCTTATACATAAATTCTTTACCAAGGCTGGCATATAGAAGAGTTTTTCCAACATTTTATTAGAATTCTAATGATTTTATACCTTATATTTAAATCTTTTATCTATCTTGAATTAATTTTTGTGAGTGGTGAGAGATATGGATCTTGTTTCATTATACTATATGTGGCTGGTTATCCAATTTTCTCAGAATCATTTATTGAGTAGATTTTTTCTCCCAGTGTATGTTGTTTACTTTCTCAGAGATCAGTTGTCTGTATGGAGATAGTTTTATATTTTGTTGCTTTATATGTTCTGTTGGTCTATTTCTCCTTTTTTTGTGCCAATATCATGTTGTTTCGGACACCATAAATTTTGTGGAATAGGTTGAAGTCTGGTAAATGTGATGCCTTCATATTTTTTTGTTTTGTTTTGTTTTGTGTTTTGGCTTAGATTGCTCTATTTGGGCTCTTTTCTTGTTCTAAAAGAAGCATTGAGTTATTTTTTCTAGATCTGTGAAATATGACATTGGTATTTTAATAGGGGTTGTATTGAATCTGTAAATCAGTTTGGGTAGTATGACATTTTAACAATGTTGATTCAACAGATCCATGAATAGTGATTTTTTTCTCCATCTGTTTGTGTAATCTGAGTTTTCTTTCCTCTGTGTTTTATAGTTCTCTTAGTAGGAATCTTTTGCCTCTTTGGTTAAGTATATTCCTAGGTATTTTTTGTTTGTTTGTTTGTTTTTGTTTTTTGCTAGTGTGTTTACTGTTGAGTGTCTTATTTTATTCGCAGCATGACTGTTAAAGTTTAAGACATGCAGAAAACAAATAGAAAACCAAAAATTAGAAAAGCAAGTTCTGCCTTATTAGTCATTAATTTTAATGCAAATGGATTAAACTCTTGAATTAAAGAAAAATTTTGGCATAATCCATACAAACATCATGATACAACTGTAGGCAGCTTACAACACCTCCAGTTTTGATTGAAACTTTAGAGAGCTTAGACGGCCATATTAAGATTAGATAAAATAGACTCAAAGTCAAAAACTATTATAAAAGGCATTTTCATTAATTAACATTATCTTAATAATACACAATTGATATTTATAGTTTATTTCACGTTAGCTTCTTTTAAAGTAAGCATTATCTTTTGCATATCAAAAATTGTATCTCTCTATTTCTCATAGTAAAATTATTGAATCAAGGGTCAAACAAAAAACTTAGTTTATATGCCAAATATAAATGAATGAAAGTTCTTTCTTTAGCAAAAAGAATTTCCTATTTTCCTACTATTAGTCAAAATAATTTATTGAGTGCTCATTTGGGGCAAATTTCATGAGAATAAGTATTTTCTTACAGAAAAATCAGTAAAAAAAACCCCGGAAGTACCAAATATTGTAAATATATTTTACAAATATATAAATTCCATTTGTAAAAACTTGCTAAAAGATCTAAAAATTAAATAGAATGAATATAATTCAAATAAAATCCCTGACATTGTCAGAAAACAGCTTAGGTTCATCAAAAGTAAATACAGTGCTGATTTATACTATTCATTTTTCCTAAATGCCTAATATATAATCACTTTTGTTCCTAGGAAGTAAATTTTAACTTCAGTCTCTAAAAGCAGTATTCAGTACTAATTGTGCAATCATGTGATCCAATCAGGAAATGCCTACCTTCTTGCCAACTTTCTTATTAATTCACTTGTATATCACAGTCTTGAAAGCCATCAGCCCTCCTAAGTAGATCAGCCCTGTCTCAGAATAGTGAATAAGTTTATTCTAAGAAATGAATGTGCAATGTTGCACAAAAGAGCTATAGAAGTTATTCATCTTATGTAACTGAAATGTTATATTTATTGCATATCAACTCCTTATTTTTCTCATCCTCAATTCCTGGCAACCACTTTTCTGCTTCTTTGAGTTTGACTATTTTTGATATCTCATATAAGGGGAATCATACAGTATTTGGCCTTCTTAACTGGCTTATTTCACTTAGCATAATGTCCTCTTGCTCATTTGTGTGATTACACATGCAGAATGCCCTTTTTTTAAGGGTAAATAATATTCGATTATTAACATACCATATTTATTATTTATTCATTTATTTAGCCATCAATGAACATTTAGATTATTTTCTTATCTTGGCTGTTGGGAAGGATGTTGCCCTCAACATGGGAGTGATAGCCCAGTGTCTTTTGGAGATATATATATATATATATCCAGAAATGGGTTTGCTAATTATATGGAAATTCTCTTTATTAATTTTTTTTTGGGGGGGACACAGGGTTTTGTCACTCTTGGTAGAGTGATGTGGCTTCATAGTTCACAGCAACCTCAAAATCTTGGGCTCAAGTGATTCTCTTGCTTCAGGCTCCCAAGTAGCTGGGCCTATAGGAACCTGGCTATTTTTATTTTTTTATTTTTCTTTTTTATTAAATCATAGCTGCATACATTGATATGACCATGGGGCATCATACACTAGCTTCACAGACCATTTGACAGATTCTCATCACAGTAGTTAACATAGCCTTCCTGGTATTTTCCCAGTCACCGTGGCTATTTTTATAGATAAGGTCTCTCTCTGTCTCAGGCTGGTTTCAGACCTGTGAGCTCAGGCAATCCACCTGCCTCAGCCTCCCAGAATTCTAGGATTACAGTTGTGAGTTCCAGTGCCCGGCCCTATTTATTAAATTTTTTAAAGTATTCATTTCCATAATAGCCACACCATTTTATATTCTTACCAACCGTGTACAAGAGTTTTAATTTGCCTATGTCTTTGCTAACATTTACCCTTTGTTTTTATAATAATAGCCATCTTAGCTATTATCATAAAGGTACGAGGTAATGTTCCATTATAATTTAGACTTTCATTTTCCTGATAATAAATGATATTGAGCACTTTTTTATATAATTTTTGGCCAATTATATATCTTTTTTTTGAGAAATATATATTCAAGTCATATGTCTATTTAAAAATTGGCTTATTTTAGTATTTTGGCTTTTGAGTGTTTTGAGTTACACACACACACTAACATATAATATTAACCTGTTTCCAAATATATAGCTTGCTGATATTTTCTTCTGTTTCCTATTATGTTTTCACTCTATTGATTGTTTCCTTTTCTGGGCAGAATATTTTTAGTCTGATATAGTACCACTTGCTTATTTTTGCTTTGGTTGCCTATACTGAAATACCTGGTACTGTTTCTTTGATATGCCTCAATTAAACCAATGTCATGAAACTTTTTCCCTAAATTTTCTCCTAGGAATAATATTGTTTCCTGCATTACATTTCCATCTTTATTCCATTATGACATGATTTTTGTTCACGGAGTAAGATGGAGGCCATATTTCATTCATATACAGTTTTTCTAATACCAATTTGCATAGAGACTATTCTTTGCATATTGTGTATTCTTTGTCTTTTGTCTAAGGTCAGTTGATTGCATGTGCAGGTATTCAGTTTTGTACTATTTTGTTTCATGGGTCTCTACATCTCTACTATATTGTCATCACTACAGTAGCTTTGTAATATATTTTGAACTCAGAAAGCATGATGAGTCCAGCTTTATTTTCTTTCTCAAGCTTGTTTTTGCTACTCACTATCCTTTGGGCTTTATATACATTTTAAGATTCTTTTTGCTAGTCTATAAAAAGTGTCATGAAGATTTTGATAAGGACTGCATCAAATTTATAGCTAGTTTTAGATAGTATGGATAATGTAACAACACTACATATTAAGTCTTCCAATTCATGAACACAGGCTTTTTTTTTTTTCTTCTTTTTTTTAATTTGTTAAATCATAGCTGTGTAAAATAATGCAATCATGAGGTACAATGTGCTGGCTTTATATACAGTTTGAAATATTTTCATCAAACTGGTTAACATAGCCTTCATGGCATTTTCTTAGCTATTGTGTTCAGACATTACATTCTACATTTAGTAAGTCTCAGCTGAATTTGTATCTTTGTTAATTTCTTTCATCAATTTTTTTTTTTTTTTAGTTTTCAATATATAAGTCTTTTATAAGTCTTTTTCTTCTAAGTAATTTATTTCCAACTATTCTATTTCTTAATTTATTTTGGATAGTTTTATTGTTAATGTATAGAAATGCAGCTGATTTTTTTATGTTGATATCTGATTATCTTTGGGTTAAATACTCTTGTTGTTCTACGTCATTCTTGTACTTGGATGTTGATATCTTTCTGTAGGTTTGGAAACTTCTCATTATTTCTTTGAATAAGCTTTCTACCTCAATTTCTCTACCTTCTCTCTAAGGCTCTTATAATGGCCTTTTTTAGGCTATTTTCTAGATCAGGCAGGCATGCTTCATTCTTTTTTCTCGCTTTTTCTTTTTCATTTTCTTTTTCTTCTAACTGTGTTTTCAAATAGCCAATCTTAAAACTCAGTAATTCTTTTTTTCTGCTTGATCAATTGTGCTGTTGAGTGACTTTGATACATTTCCCAGTTTGTTAATTGAATTCTTAAACTTATTATTTCAATCTCTTGGTTAAATTTCTCTGATAGACTTCTGAATTCTTTGTGTTGTCTTGAAGTTCTCTGAGTTTCTTTAGGACAGCTATTTTGAGAGCTTGTTTGGAAAGAAAGAAAGAGAAGGAGGCAGGGAGGGATGGAGGGAGGGAGGAAGGAAGGAAGGAAGGAAGGAAGGAAGAAAGAAAAGAAAGAAAGAAAGAAAGAAAGAAAGAAAGAAAGAAAGAAAGAAAGAAAGAAAGAAAGAAAGAAAGAAAGAAAACGAAGAGAAAATGGAATTTGTTGATGTGTGGACATTGAAAAGCAGGGGAGCACAGCTACTTGTGTACCCTTGACTGAAGAGTAGACCTCTCAGGGAAGGTCATCCTCTTCAACTGGGCATGAGGCTTCAGGAAGGATGCACATGGAGTGGTGAGGAAAAAAGTGGACACGTGCTTAGCCAGCTGGATCAACCCAGTCAACCCTGGTAATCAATGGGGAGACAGATGTCCCAGCCAGATCACTCTCTTCTGCAGGACAGCTGTTTTGTGTCTGAAAGATCACATATCTCCATCACTCCAGGTTTGGTCACAGGTACCTTATTTAGTTGTTTAGTGAGGTCTTGTTTTCCTGGATATTCTTGATGCTTATGGATGTTTGTTGAAGTTTGGGCATTGAAAAGTTGTGTATTTATTTTAATCTTCACAGTCCAGGCTTATCTGAACTCATCCATCTGGAGAAGCCTTCTCAGACATGCAAAAGAATTGAGTGTTATGGTCTAAGTCTCTGGTCATTGCAGCTGTATCAGCACTGATGGTATCCCAAACTCAGTAATGGTGTGACTGTTAGATGCTCCTACTGGCACTGCCTTGGTGAGTTTGGATAAGACAAAGAGAATACCAAGCAAAGGCCTGGTAATTACTTTCTGTGCTGAGCTACTGGAGTTGGGAGGGGAGTGATGTGGGAACTCCCTGGTGACCACCAGCTCCAACTCACAACTGAAGCCAGACCAGTCTCACCCAAAGCCTCTGGTGACTTTTTCCTGGTTACCACTGATGTTCATTCAAAGCTCAAAGGCTCTTTAGTTGGCAGGTGGCAAATACTGCTAGGATTCCATCCTTCCCTTGAGGGAGGAATGTTTCCTTCTGGTCTGGGGTCAGTCAGGAAATACCTTTCAGGTCTGGACTCAGAGGCTTCAGGAGCATGCTTGGTATTTAATAGTTACTGTGGCTAAATTTCTACTCAAGTTGTAAAACCAAGTTTTCTGAACTTTTCCCTTTTCTTTCTCCAAGTGGATGAAGACTCCCTGAGCCACACTGTCTGTAATTGTGGGGGTTACACAGGCACTAGCTTGGTCATCACTGGTGTCTCATTGGATTATGCTTATCCCAAGTCCCCTGGTTCTAAGCCAGCACAGCTACAAAAATGTGACCTGACTGCCTTGTAGATTTAGTTCAGTTCCCAGGCTGCTTTTTGTCAGCTGGTGGTGGGGCTTGTCAGAATTTGTGTTTCAGGGTTGAGGATTTCTCCCTGGCCAACTTTGCACAAATGCTCCCTTCATGAGCACTGGCAGAATTCACCCTGTGTTGGGTCCCCCTGTACCAGGGTGGCCCTGAGTTTGAATGCATAGTGGTCCCACAATCACTTCACTCTCCCTCCCCTCAGCACACAGATTTTCTCTTTACTAGGGGTGTTGCCACTATACTGTTAGGGGATGGAGAAGGAGGCATAGGCAACGCAAGATTGTCTTTTCTGCCCTCTTCAGTGCCTCTTTCCTTGATATAATGTTAAAATCGGGTAGTAAGATTGATCAACTGACTTTTTGGTTCTTCTGAAGCTGCTTGCTTGCATAGATAGTTATTGAATTTAGTGTTTGTGTGGAGGGAAAAATCACTGAAACTTTCTATTCTGCCCTTTTACTCCATTTCCCATCTGATTTTTTATTCTGAAATGTGCTCGATTTGTTTATTAGCTCTAACAGTTTGTGTGTGCATGCATATGAGTATGTGTGTGTGTCCTTGCCCTAAACAGGACATTTAGTAACATCTTGAATAAAAATGGCAAGAATGAGCATCCTTAATTTGCTCTGGATCTTAGAAGAAAAGCTTTCAGTTTTTCATTATTGAATATATTAGGGGTGGACTTTTCAGATCTGGACTTTATTATGTTGAGGTAGAATTTTATTCCTATTTTGCTGAGAATTTTTATCATGAAATAATGTTGAATTTTGTCAAATTTTTTTTTCTGCATCTATTGAGATAATCAGGTGATTTTTTTCAATGCTTCATTTTGTTAATGGCATATATTTTATTAATCTTGGCGGTTTGTTGAAACATCTTTCCATCTTAGGGATAAATTCTACTTGGTAATGGTGTATAAACCTCTTACAGTTCTGTTGAACAGTTAGCAATTTTTTGAGGATTTTTGCATCTATGTACATCAGAAATATTGGCCTCTGCTTTTCTTGTAGTGCGTTTGGTTTTTGTATGAGGGTGTTGCTGGCCTCATAATTTGAATTTGAAAATGTTTCCTCTTCTTTGAGTTTTTGAAAGAGTTTGATAGGCATTGGTATTACTTCGCCTTTAAATGTTTGGTAGAATTTACCCAAGAAACTTTCCATTCTTGGGAAATTTTTAAATGTGTTTCAATTTCTTTCCTTGCTATTGGTTTGTTCAGATTTTCTACTATTATTAGATTGTATGTTTCTAGAAACGTATCCATTTCTAAGTTAACTATTTGTTGCCACAAAATTATAGAAGTCTCTTATAATTCTTCATATTTCTGTGGCATCAGTTGTGTTTTCACTTTCATTTCAGATTTTAGGTATTTCTTATTTGTTAATCTCTCTAAAGCTTTGCTAATATTGTTTATTCTTTCAGAAAAACAAGTTTTAATTGACTTGCCTGTACAATTTTTGTCTACTATTACTATTTTGTCTACTATTTTGTTTAACTATTTTGTTTAACTCTGCTGTAATATAATATATTCTCCCAATTCTACTGACTTTGTACTTTGTTTTTCTAGTTCTATGTGGCGTAAAGTTTGCAGTCTCTATTTGAGATCATTTTTTTTTTCCTTAAGCATTTATCAAAATAACCTAGCCTCTTAATATGCACTGATTTTGCTGCCTTCCATAGGTTTTGGTATATTTTTGTTTTCATTAGTCTCTACAATTCCTAATTTTCTTTTTAATTTATTTTGTTCCCTATTGGTTTTTAAAGTGTGTTGTTTAATTTTCACATACCTCTCTCATTTCTCTTAAAGCATTCTCCCTCTTGTGCAATTTTCTTTAGTTACTTTATCTGTCTTTTGATTTCTTGAATAGCACTATCTGCTTCCATTTTAAAACTCTATGAATTTCAGTTTCCTCAGTCTGACCTCTAAAGTTTTTAAAACAGTCCTCCTCTCCTCTGGACATAACCATTCCTACTTTTCTATCCCCCATTTAACTCTCCTCTCAGCATATTCTCACAATTATTTTAGTCATGTTTGTTTTTTATTAAATACCTCTGGACAGCTTCAGGTGCGTAAGCTGAATATTAATAGCAAACTCTATTTTTCCTTTTTGAACTTACCACAACTTCAAACTAGAGAATACATACAGGTGGCTAATTCTTTTAATGACATCTGTATGTTTGTGTGAAAATAAATGTGCAGATCTCTGTATTAAATATATTTATGAGTATACATAGTAATAAGTTTGTGTATATGTGATAAGAAAAACTTATATAGTGTTATATATATTTTAATAAGTTTGTGAATTAATCTATTTTGAAATTCATCAGTATTATTTAGGACATAGCTTTTATTCATTAGTTAATAATACTATGTATGCACCAAAAATGATTCTTTAGCTCCCATGGAATTTAAAGTAATTACATTGAGAAGCTCATGCAAAACGAATGTAATACTGAGTTACCTTACCTCACTTTAGCCCTTTATATATTTTTTCACCTCTCAATAAAACCAGTAATTCTGAGAATTTTATATAAATTGAGTGTTTATCATTTTATGATGCTATGTTGCTCAGTGCTACCATGTAAAGTTGGGGGAGAATTTTTAGAGGATTTTTATCATTGGATACAATTAGTTTATCTGTTGTTCATGATGATATGGAATGAGGTGCTAAATATTATGACTAGAAGAGTCACTGACAAGTCTTTGTTAATGGGAACATAAACATTCTTTGCTCACAACGTTGTTTCTTTCCTACCCCATTACAGGAAGGATCCAGAAGCAAAGTAGAAAGGGAGGGACATTTAATTCCTAGGTTAACAATAATCTAAGGAAAAGCAATGTTACCTGCTACACCAACTTAAATCTGTTAACAACATGTACATTGTATTGATTTGGAAAATTATATTTTCTCTATAAATTTTCCTGTAGTAAAATGGTGTCACTCAATGTATACTTTTAGCATTGTTTTTATCGAATTTGAAAAGTTAATATTTATTTTTAAAAGTGACTGATAAATATAACAAAATACTGGATTGTGTGACAGAGTGAAGCAATCTAGCAAAGGTTTTTAATTAATAAAATGGAGAAGTTTATCTTGAAGCTTACATGAAGACATTTTTATATGATATTACTCTGTGAGAATAACCAAGCACAAATGTGATTAATGAATTTTCACAAAATGAAAGTATCAATATTCACTAAATAATCAGAAAACTTTTATAATGATGACAATATTTTAAAAGGGCCATAAAATACTTATATTGCATGCAGAATAGCTCATATATAATCTGATACTTTATTGACCAATATAATAATTCATATTATGTTTACCATTTATTGATAAATATACCAATTGCTACAAAGCTGCTACTGCTTATACATATAAATTGGTTGTATAAAGTTTATGCACATTCATAAAAAGTTTATGCAAAAATATTGACTGCTTTCCTGAAAGTTTGGATAAATGTTTCCATAGACAGGCATGTTAAGGTAGTAAATATCATTACTTTCACAATCTCAGATTATCTGTACCTCTGTAACTTTACCCTTAATTTACAGTGATTAGTTTATAGATGTTTTTGAGATTCACTTAAGTTTTGAATCAATAAGTGGGTGGAAATAGAAAATGTTAAGAATTTAACCTGTAGAAATCAGTCATTTTTGATAAAAAGAAAATATGCATTATACTTTCTGCTCTGTAATCGAAAGTGAGATATGAATGGTGGTGATTAAGGGTTATCCAGAGGTTAGCATGTGGAGCAAAGGCATTGATTGAAAGCTTTTCCTAAAATAAGATTGAAAGAACTCAGATTAGCTGAGGCTCAGAGTGATAGAATAGTATTAATTCCAATATGCATTAGGAATCACGTTTTACAGTTAACTAGTACTGATTAAAACATAACTAAATTCTTCATATTTTTATGGAAAGATGCAAATAAAGATTTTAACAATTCTGGAAAAAGGCAAGATATGCAAATAATTATATGTGAACAACTAAGTTTTATGTATCTCTACTTTGATAACAAATAGATAAAATATTACATATATTTTCATTTTAGATGCAGATAGTATTTTCAATACTGGCACCAAAAATAATATTTTCATTTGATTTTAACCCGCTGCATTTAAAAAAAAAAAATCACTGCTAAAGTGATAGTATAAAGTGAAGGCACCTCTGCATGTAGCATATTATAGCTCTAGGTAGGTAACTTTAAAGCTCTTCCTAGAAAAAGATTAAAGAAACAGTTATGTAAAGAACATTAGAAACTAAGAAGGAGGGATGGAAGAAGGTTAGTGTAAAAACTTACCTATCAGGTGCAGTGTACATGACTCTGCTGATGGGCACAGAAAAAGGCCTGACTTCAGAATTATACAATTCATCCATACACAAAAACACTTTTACTCCCTAATATTTTAAAATAAAAAATTATATTAAAAAGAAAGTCTTTTATATAACAATTTCTTTACTTTGAGTTGAATTTTATCTTAAATTACAACAGGGTTAAAGAACAAGAGAAGGTGAAAATGTGTTATTAGAAAGGAAATAAATGCAAATAAATATCATTTTGAAAATAAAATAAGTGCATAGATTTAAGTACGGCTGAAAATCAAACAAGCTTATTTATTGGAATAATATGACAATTTTGATTTGCCAGATGTAGAAAAAAAATATTTGCAAGGTTAGAATCAATTTAAAGGAGTGATCTTAATCAAAGAATAAAGTACTACTATGATTTGTATTTTAAATGTTAATGTAAGTCTTTCAAAGAGACTTTGAAGAGAGTGGATAATGAAAACAAATCAAATCAAATGTGAAAAGTCTTATTTTTTACATGGTATTTTCCTAATCTTTTGTCAGAGGAAAGTTGATATTTATGTAAGAGGTTACATAAATTAAAAGGTTTCAATAGTTCCCAACTGAATTATTAAAAGGTTTCAATAGTTCCCAACTGCTTATGGAATAAGCCCAAAACTACAAAGCCAAGTATTGCTAAATGTTGCTCCATTTTGCTTTTCAATTTCATGCTCCTCGTATCACCAAGTGGAACCCGCACTTGGCATCAGACCATACACGCTGAACTGAGCTCCGTTTGTCCGAACAATCCACACTTGTGTTCACATTCTGCCTTTGCCTTTAGCTCTGTGGTCCAGAACAAATGCATCTGACTCCTTAGGTGAATTAATCACTCTCTATGACAACAAACCACATTATCGAAATCACTAGTATAACAAAACTGTGCTCTTTTAAAGATATTTCTCCATTTATTAGCACTACTAGTCTGTGCATTCTGGAGAAGCTATGTGCTATTTTATTCATCTTTACTACTATTTCTTTGGTATAATAGAAATTCTATACTTTTTTTTTGAATGCAGACTAATATTATAAGCTTTTTTTATTGTTCTCTATCCAAACAGACCAGTGTGTGTGTGTGTGTGTGTGTGTTTGTGTGTGTCAGTGTGTGCATGTGTGTAGAGGGGTTCTTCTCAATAGTGTGAACAAAATTTTAAAGCCAAACATTAGTGGAAATATAAAAAGAACTACTAATGCGTAGTTTCCTTGTTAAAGAACAACTTTTGATTTTTGAAATTTAAATTAAGATATCAGAGAAATAAAAGAGCTGAAGCAATCATTTTTCTTTATTTGTTCCATTATATTTGCTTAGGATACATGTTAAAGATCTTTATATGTATAATAATTTCAATCTTTCTTATACTACATAAATGAGCTAGAACAGATTCCTGCATTGATTGAAATGGTATTAAATAACTTCCTTCCTTCCTTTCTTCCTTCCTTCCTTCCTCCCTCCCTCCCTTCCTTTCTTCCTTTCCTTCTTTCTTTCTTTTTTTGAGATAGGGTCTCACTCAGTATCTTGCTGGAGTGCAGAGGCATCATGATAGCTCCTTGCAACCTCAAACTGCTGAGCTCAGGTGTCCTAGATACCTGGGATTACAGGTGCCGGCCACCATGCCTGTTTTCTAATTTTTGTAGAGACAGTATCTCACTCTTGCTCAGAGTGTAATAAGATCTTTAAAACAAGCAGACTAAAAAAAAAAAAAAAAATACTTTCAATTCTTGTACAAATATATATTTTAATTTGAAATACAGGAGCGTTTATTTTACTATAAAAATCAATAGAGATGGTCTGTAATTTAAAATAACACAGCTTTTTTGAAATAGGAAAATATATTTCCAATTGTATATATATTTTCAAAAATTAAAACTGTTTTATAAATATGTGAGTGAAATTGTCACACACTCACATAACTGCATATGAGTAATTAAGAAAGCCAGACTCGCACACAGGCATACAATTGATTTTTAAACTGTTAGCACACAACAACCCCGAACAACAATAATGAACAAGATTTAACAGGTTGAAAAAATAACATTTAACAGTTTATAGTCATAAAAAAATAACTCATTTTGTTTATGATTTATCTTCTAGAAAATTTATTTTCTTCTCTTATTTTTCTTTATTATTTATAACAGATATTTGTGTTCCTATAAATTGCATATGTATTATTACTTATCACCCAAATAACCATGTCAAATATTTCAGATTTTTGATAAAAAAAATTATTATTATTATTTTTTTGGTAGCAACAAATATATTAATAAAGAGAGCATTTACAGCTAGGAAATTACTTATAGACACACAGACTATATATATTGCTTATGCCTATAATTTTTAAGCAATAATTTTGTGGCAGTGGATATATGCCACGTCATTTTTACTTAGCTTCAATGTCTCTGCCTATAGTTACAAAAATATGTTGTCTTTAATCATAAAAGAACGGAGCTCAGTATAAATAGATACTAATTCAAAAGAGAAGCTTTCTTCTCTTTCTTTTCTTTCTTCTGTCTTTTTAAATACAGTATTAGTATTCTTTGGGGTCCCTAGCATTGTTTATCATTTTCTTCTTTTCACATTCTTTTCCAGTCTTTACATACTGTCGTGTCACCTTTTATTATAATATAGTTTTTCAAAATGCAAATCAAATCAGGTCATCCCACTGTTCAGAATCCTTCCGTGGTTCCTCAGGGCCTACAGGACACCAACTCTATCTATTTGCATAGGATGAAAGGCTCTTTTCTCTCAGGTCCTGCCTGTCTTTCTGGCCTTATCTCCTCAAGTTTGTTCTGCATGTGCTTTGTACTTCAGTCACATTGGACTCCTTGTGGGTCCCCATTAAGCAATGCAATTTCACATTTCTATGTCTTGCCTCTTGTAATCCTAGAAAATTCTTATACTCTTCAGGATTCAATTCAAAATCTTATTATTTGTTTTTTTCTCTCTGTTATTCCAAAACCCTGCATGAATAATCCAGTTGGAATATATGTACTTTTATTTTATTAATAATGTATCTCTGATTTATACTAAACTGAGAATTCCTCTACATCTTTGCTTCTCCTGCTTTATAAAACAACGTCAGGGTAGAAAGAGAAATGACTGATATTGAAGCAAATGTGCTGAGCATTATCATGGTAACTTTGGGTATGATTAATGTAGAATATGTGATGATTGCTCACACCTGTTCTAAGTCTCCTGTGTTTAAGAAGATTTGGTTTACACTGGCCCTAGAAATTCCTATAGATGTTAGCAAGTATATACTTTCAGTTACGCAAATATCCCTCATAGTTTGCTAACAATTGCATATTCAGGCTCAAATTCACTAAATGGGGAGAAATAAGATGAGATGATGCTATATATAAAAACATACACCTCTCTCATTTGTCATCTCTACATATATACATTCTACATGCATATGTGTGTGCATATTATATATGCAGATATTCTTTTATATACATTTTCTTATAAACTTCTGAGGCCTAGCTATATTCAGACAAACAAGCTAAAGAAAAATAATATTTATAGTATAACATAGAGACTATAAATGTAGAAACTAACCAGCTGATTTAACCTATATTTAATAATATATTCAGAGCTAAATATATTTTAAAGACAGAAACAGATGAATGAATTAATAAAATACATAGAGAATTTTTTTATAAATATCTCTTAACACTTTCATAATTTTCTTATGTTAAAATTCTATGTGTTGTTGAAAAGTTACTAAGTAAGGTCTTAAAGAGACTTATACCATAGTTTGTAACTATTGTCTTATATGAAAATATCTCCTTAATTATTTTAATCCAAAAATTCCTCTTTACTATCTCAGCATTTCTCCTAGATTTATGTTTTAGAAATCTATGTGATAATAATTTTTATTCTGACCAACAGCAATAAAGTTATTTGAGATAATTACAAAAAACATCTCAAGTTTATTTAAACCAGAGATTTTCAAACAGAGATAGTTTTATGCTCAACAGCCCTTTGACAATGTTTACTCTATTTTGGTCATCATGACTGGGAAGAGGATTCTATTGATAGCGAGTACATCAAGGATTTTCAGCCAGTGCGCCACGGAACACTGGTGTGCCTTGTGAAAATCCTAGATGTGCCATGGAAATTTTTAAAGAGCATTAATTCAAAAGACGTTCAAAACACAGTAAGGATATTATTGTTTTTACTCTTTTTTAATCAACATAATTTAAGTGTGCCATGGAAGTTAACTAAAGGTTCAAGTGTGCTGTGAAATAAAAATTTGAAAAACACTGGACTAGGTAGAGGCCAAGTGTGATGCTAAACATCTTTCATAAAGCACAGGACAATGCCTCACAACAAGAAATAATTTGATGCAAAATGTTAATGGTGCTAATGTAAAGAAATCCTGCTAAAGCAAATTGTTCTACTTATGTTTAGTTCTTGCTTTTCTAGAATTAAGCTTATTCAGAGAAGTTGCCCAAATCCTCTGTGACCTAACCAATATTAAATAGAATCAAGCTCCATCATAATTTTGTATAACAAAATCATTGAGGCTTTACTGTGAAAATAATATTTTCCTTTTCTTTCTAAATTTGTTGGTTTTTGATATCTAAATAGTATTGTAATAAGACTTCAATTTGGAATCAAGTTCTTCTGACTAGCACCATGACAAATGCAACAAATTAGTCACGTGTGCAGTAGGCCAGGCTTCTTCTGAGACCCAAAGCAGCAATGGGGGAACATTCAGCCTTATGACCACATGTGACCTTCTGGATCTGTAAGTGTGGCCTTTTTACCGAACCCAAGTTCTACAGAAAAAATTTTTTTGTTATTAACAAAATTTTGCTCATGTTTATATTGATGTTTTAATTTTTAAATGAATATATTTAAAATATCAAGGAATAAAATAGGTTCTAACAAAATAATCTTCCCAGATTGACTGGCACAATTATAAAATCAGTAAGCCATAAAGGCTAAATTGACAGCTGCTACATTCATAATTTTCTAATAAATTTCTCTTCCTGAATAGCACCACTACTGATGAGGCTGGTTGGTGTGAGTTTATGGGGGTTGCAATGCCTGTCTGATATCATTTTTTTAAAAAAGTGTGTCCTGTTTCTGTTTGAGGTTCAGTATGTTACTCATAGCACAGCTTGACAGCATTTTAATTCTGTCTGCTCAACAGCATGTGATGTCAAAGAAGTCCAAGAGAACACTGAAGTAAAAAGCAGATTTTTCATAAGGGTGTAGAATGGCAATATTATCTTATTCCTGCTTGTTTTATGAAACTCTGATATCAAGATCAATGAAATTCAATGCTCTTCACCATTATAACACTTGTAAGAACTATAAATATTTTAAATTAAAGGGAGAGGCACAAAAGATTGTATTGCAGAAATTAAAAGATGAAAGGCTAAGCAAAGGTGCATTTTTCAAGCAGCAATAAGACAAGGAAACAATACCAATGAAGCAACATATAAAGTACCTTAAATACTTGGGGGGAAAGGAAGCCATTCTGTGATGTAGAAATTGTGTAAAAATGAATTGTCAAAGTAATAGAAAGCTTTGACACTGAAAATGTTTCAAAGTACAAATAACTGGCTGTTTTCAGGAGAACCATAAGTGATTGCCAGCATGAATTACCCAATCAGAACAGAACAACTTTATGTAATATTTCCAAAGGGGGGAATAATACATACATTATTCGTCTGCTTTGGATAAATCAACTAATACTACTGACTTAGCACAGGTTTTATTTTCATTTAGTTCATAACAGAGGATTTTCTTTGCTATGAAGAGTTACTTGCTTTCGGCACTCAAGTGAATAGAACATGGGCAATAGATGTCTTCAACAACTTTTCAAGATTGAGGTGAAGCTAAGTTTGTGAGTGTATATACAGATAGTGCATCTTCCATGATGGGAAAATATGAAGGTTTTATTGCACAGATAAAAAAAAATTGTATTAACAAATCCAAATCCTCTTAATTTATTTTTATTGTATAATGAATCAGCAATATCTCTGTGCTAAAGATACTATGTTAAGTAACACTTTGCAAAAAGTTATGAGTATCATTAACTAAATCTGTGCAAATGAAACATGACATTCTAAATCTGTGCAAATGAAACATGACATTTTCAGTTTCATAACATACTAGAATTTAATTATGAGATATTCAGCTTGGATTTTCCATATCATTCTAAAGTGTGAAAGTGATCATTCTATCACAAGGAAAGGTGTTAGCCCAAAATTCTATCTCTGGGAGAACCGAGAGCTAAATTTTGTGAACAAAAGATTCAGCAAAGTGATGTATTGAAAAGTTTCATGATATGTGGCAAAAAGTCTAAGCATTTTAGAAAAATATCTTTTTTTCAAAACACTTTGTCTTCAAAGGGATTTTGGATAAATATTTTCTCCAGTTAGAAAATCTCATTGATGATCAGGGTGATATATGCAAATCATCTGAAGAATAGGCAACTGTTTAAACTTATTAATTGGAGAATACAAATGCAAGGTTCCCTGACTTTGAGAATCATAACTTTATACTCAAATTAGCATTCCAACCTTACCTAGTTGATATCCCCAAGACACCTAAAGAACTATAAATAAAATTGATTGAGCTCTCAGTAGATGACATTTTAAAGCCTTTTTTTGATGTTAAGAAAGATTCCATTAAATATGGAAAAGTGCAGCAGAATAACCATATCTTTGACAATATGCCCTAAAAAATGGTTTCTTATTTTTCAGCAACCTATTGTTGCAAATCTCCTTTTTCCTAGCTAACCCAAATCAAGAAAGATTCTCTAAGGTCACAAATGACAAATAACCATCCAGAAGAGCAATTGGACCTGCTGACCTCCATGCTGCAAACAAATATTCAGATGCTTTTCAACAAAAGGAAGACATAGCAAAGTTTTAAAACTTTAGTTAACTTCAAAATTAACAAATAGTTTGTTTTTTAAAATCATTAAATACATAGTAGTTACATTGTTACAAAATAATATACAATTTTAAGAATATATAATTGAAGTTTCTTGAATATAGCCTTACATGATTAGAGCTAAATTAAGTAGCTTTCCAACTTGAAATGGACCACTATACCTGCCCCAAAGCCTTTATACACTCTACATTTTCATTCTTTTCTGAAAAACATCTTATAATATGGGTAGAATAGATTTTGAGCTTTTATGCCTTCTCTGTGGAGCATGCTGGTTCAGTCATGCCATGGAGACAGAAAAAATTAAGATATCCTTAAAAGAAACATGTCCAATCATCTCTGGTATCCAGTTCCAGTTAACTGAAATAATTGAGTGACTATGCGAAGTAAGCAAGGATGGCTGACATCCTTAATTTGTTGAGAAAATAACATGTGGAATAAACAGTATTAATTAAACAGCTTTTCACCATAACATAAAAGGAAACTCAAAAAAGTTACTCTATTGAGGAATACCAAAACGTATACTTTTTATCACTAGTGATGTGATCAGGAAGAGAGGACTCTAGCCACCTCAGGCTTGTGGGCTGTCCCAGAAACATTGCTACATGAGCACACAGAGGCATCAAGAGTCTCCAGGAGCAAGAAGTTAGAGCAGTGGAGAACCAGCACAGAGAGAGAGTACTTACATGCAGGCAGAGGCTGGCTTGGCATTGGTGACAGTTTTCATACAGAGAAAACCTGCCTTGCAGTTTGTTATTATTATTATTATTTTTAACCTGGGCACTGACTTTGAGAATCATGACATTACACTCAAATTAGGATTTCAGCCTCACCTAGTTGATATCAACAAGGCACCTAAAGAACTACAAATAAAATTGATTGAGCTCTCAGTAGAATTACCTTGGGAGAGCTTGCTCTGAGTGAGCAAGTGATCTTGAATGACACGCAGGGCCCAGGACTGAGCCATCAGGCAGAGCAGAGCTCTTGTCTGCCTGTGGGCTGGAGCCAGCAATTGTAGAAAAGTTGCTTTGCAGAATTAGCACTCAGGTTCCTACTGTGAGGCTGGTTCTAGGGTGCCTGATAAGCTAGGCAGCTACCTGTGGAAAGAATTGAACAATACACCCTTTCCTGTGAAAGCCACTGTATGGCCAACAAATGCAGTTTGGAAAGATTGAGGTGTGTCTACTAAGTAGGCTGACAAGAGTCTCCCTCAACAGGCTTCCAACCGTGTGGAGAATGAGGGAAAAGAAATCAGGAAGATAGGACTAGGTCTTCTTGGCAAGAGAGGCTTCCAACCACCATCTGATACAGCTGTATCAGCCTCATGCTTAGCCTCACCATACCCGAGAACATCACCTGTTGTCCAGGCAATATAGGTGGGGGGGGGGGAATATATATATATATATATATATATATATATATATATATATATATGTGTGTGTGTGTGTGTGTGTGTGTGTGTGTGTGTGTGTGTGTGTGTTTTAAAACATTTTTCTGCCAGATCTTCCTCATAAGTCTGTCTCAGAACTTTTGTAGTGACCACATACGTGCAAATGTAAGTGTAGGTTAGTAAACGAGGTCAGATCATTCAGGATTGTATAACTAAGTTTAAAAATCTAGAGTTAATATTAAGTGAAGGTGGGTTATATTTAGAACAGGAAGACCAAGTAGGACAATGCTATCAGGTAAGAGATGGGGAGTGATAGGAAGTCAGTAGAGACTTACCTCAACAGAGTACATATAGAAAGCACAGCAAACCCAAGTCATGATTGCATGTGCATAGATACATAGAAAAGCAAACGTTAAGCATAGCTCTCAGTTTTATTTTTCAAAAGCAGTTTAAAGCTGGTGCTCTCCCAAAGACAACGAAAGAAACAGGAAAGAAGTAAGGAAATACTGAGTTGTATTTTTGACATGCTGACCATGAGCTATCGCTGGACAGTTAGTAAACACCTAAGTATTCAACTTCAAAGGGGGGAAATCTGGGCTTGGAATCTAGAAATACACGTAAGGAGCACATAGGTGGTAATAAATGTGAATGCAGGTGGAGAGTGGCTGCTAGGAGAAAAAGAGAGAGCATGATTGGAAAGACGAGATCTAGAACAACTTTCTTCACAATATCCCTTTGTGACTTCTTTCCAAGCACACATTTCATCCCAGGATGCTCAAGGTCAACGTTATACTGCTTTACTGGCACTTTGTGACTCACCTACTGTCTCTTATACACAAGCAAACACTTCCTGTGTCCCTTAGGGTAACAACAGATAGCACACGGCTTCTTTACTGGCCATTACTACATTAAGTGCTAGTTTAATGTGATCCTTACCCAGATAACAAAACTGCTTTCATCTGATTAATTATGCACCGAGGAATGTCTAACTTGGAAGGTTTAGTCTCTGGAAAATGGGCAAAGAGAATAATTCTGCTCCAAAGCTCCTGTTAACAACTCTCAAATTATACAATGGTGGAGTTAGGCAATTTATCCTGCTCTTCTATGTGTCACCTTTTGCAACATTGTGATGGAAAAAGTGAATACAGTTATAAAGCACAGATGGTTGCTACTTTACTTCATTTTTTGTTCTTTTTATTCATTCAGAACACCCCTGCCTTCTATATTTCCTCCTACCTCACTGGATAGCCGTCTCAGTAAACTTGGTCTATTTCTTTCCCTATGTTAAAATGCCATTCCTCTTATGTCCTCTTTCTTCCTATCGGTGCTTGATTGATATGATATTCTGTATAACTCTGGCTTTAAGTATTCCAGATACAGTGACTTCCAAATGGATAGCTCAAGCTTACACCTTCCCTTCATCACACATTCCTACTCCAAGTGCTAGTCTCCTGTATCCAACTGCTTTGTTGCTGTCACAGTTTGAATATCTAGTAACCATCTCAAATTGAGCTTATCCAGTACTTAAGTCTTTGTTCTGCCCACTTTATCAATGACAGCCCCACTATTTACTCTGTAGCTCAAGCCTCATACTCACAGCATCTTTGACTTGTTTATTTTCCCCTCAGTGCCCAAGGAACTTATCTATCTTTATTATCGCCTCAGCTTTCACACTATACTATTAATCTAACTAGTTATTACTATTTTCACTACTACAACCTTAATCCAATTTGCCTTCATCTCTTCCAAGGAATTGGTTAATAGCCTGCTAGCGGATATTATCTCATCTCCCCCACCTGTCTTCTAATAAGAAACCCAGTCATTTCCTCTTCAAGGTCTTTGAATTTTCTCTTCTGTTTTCATGAATTTTTTTTGCCTCTTACGTCTTTGCATGGCTCATGCCCTCATTTGACAAGAAATGGCTAGAATGATTACCCTGTGTAAATTTTCCCTCATCTTAATCACATTTTTCTGCTTTGCTTTTTATCACACCAATGACACTTCATTATACATTTATTTATATTTGTACTTGTTTATCATCTGCCTCCCTCACTAGTATTCAAGTGTCATGAGGAAAAGGACTTTTCCTTCTCCATTTCTGTATTCTAATATCTTAGACTACTGCCTGACTATAAATGCTTATAATTATTTGTTGAATGAATGAATGAATGGAGTTTTTAAAGGATTTAGAAATATGAGTTTTTCATGTTTCACATGATTATTCCTCAAACCTTTATAATTCTATTGGAAGAAATGTAGGCAAAATATTTAAGGAAGAAGACAAAGCCTAACAGCATTCTCTGATTAGTTCTACTAATTATCTCACACATTCCCTTGTAAAAAGCCTGTTTCTCTTAATTGAACATTCATGTTTTATTTTTTGCTCTTATGTTTGTTTTAAGAGTCTTTATGCAACCAGACTGCTGTCTTCCAAAGGGTTTTATTTTCCCCATGCTAAATGTAGGACTTTTATATTTAGAAGCACAAACTCTCTCCTAATTATATACAACCTACTGTTCTAAATTTTGCCTGCCTCTTTGCAGTTTAGTGCTATGCGATTTACTTGGTACCAATTTTGATGTCAGAAATTTGACATTTAGATTGCTTTTGAAAAGTAATGGTAAAATGGGTTTAGTACCGAAGAAAACTTAGCATCTGGTTTCTTGGCTTCCTTTCAATTGTCCTTTCATTTCATTTATGTGTAATGATCTAGATACATCACATAGCTGGGTGATGACCAGCTGATGTTATCTTTAACTAGGTATCACAAATATGTGATAAGACTAGCCCTTGGCATTTGAAAATTAAAGATGAGAAGAGCTCAAATACATTTTAGAACATAAGCAAGTGAAATTTCTCTTGGAAAAAGTCTTTGAATATTTTGATATTCATCTTCTTTTCTACTAATCTTCATAGCCTCAAACTTAAAAATCCTTATTTTCTATTCAC
>CAUYPK010106383.1:0-16962 GCA_963574355.1 Loris lydekkerianus
ATACGCTGAAAAGAATAAAAAAAATTAAAAGTAGAAAAAAATGAACAGCATCAATGTACAGAGCACAAAATTCTCCATCGATCAGTATATACCACGACACAGTAGAATAAATATTTATTGAGATATGGAGCTACAAAAACACATGACATTAAAATGGACAAAACTTTTGAAACAACCTAATATATATGAAAAAAAAAAGATCAGGTATCTCTTTATCCTCCCAAAGCATTTAACAGTTGGACTTTCCTTGTGGCTAATGTTAAAATATGTGGGTAAATCATGGCATTCACCAAATTCTTAACTGGTTAAATAACTACTAAAAAAATGTTGCTTATGAAGCTAAGCAGGGACCTGCCATAGAGCTTTATATTCTGTCTTGTCTGATTTAATGACTTACTGTGGTATCAATGAAGACAAGATAACAAGTTTTTAAAGCTGGGAGGTATAGCCAATACAATCTAAAGCAGAATGAAGATTCAAAACCACCATAGCAGGTTACATTTAGCAATCCTGGCTACATATTAGAATCAACTAGGAAGTTCGAAAAACTAATGATACACCAGAGACTCAGCTTCAGTTGATCTAAGGTAGAGCTGAACAGTATTTGTTTTCATAGTCCCCTAGGGAATTTTAATGTGCGGCCAGGGCTAAAATGATACATTTAGGATCATGTAACTCAAGTGTATAAATATGGAAACTGAAATACTCTTATGGAAGTGGTTCACCTGTAGTGAGACACTAGTGCTACATAAAACTAATCCTCTTTCAAGGTACAATGAAAAGTAAAAGTTCAAGGAAGATAGGAGTACAGGAGTATTTTGTTTGTTTCTCCATAACCAGCATCTAGCTCTAGGTTTCCCACACTGCAGATGCTGATAGATGTAGGATGAATTGATACATTTAGCATATTGTTTTATAATAGAAACATCATGTTTTTACAAATTTGTAACTCAAATAATTTTTCCCTTACATTATTCTATTTGATATTTCTCCTAAGGTGGAGAAATCAACTGTCATTTTGCATTAGTTAACAAGAAGTCTTTGCCACCAGTAATATTTTAAGGCAGCTACTCTATTCCTGAATCATTTTAATAATTCTGTCATCTAAACACAAAATAAATGCACCCCTTCCACACACCAGTCCTTAAAATTACCACATTCCTCTGTCTTTTCTCCTCTAGCCAATATGCCCCTTGCACTTTTAAGTGTTCAGTAAAACAAACAAACAAGCACTATCCCATACATTTCCAAACACTGCCCTCCCTCCTTTGGTGGATAGTGCTGCTAACACTGTTCTATCTAGAATCTAGACAGGGTTTCACAAAGGGCTTCGATTACATATTTTTTAAACTGAGACAGAATCTCACTTTGTCGCCTTTGGTAGAGTGCTGTGGTGTCATAGATCACAGCAACCTCAAACTCTCAGGCTCAAATGATCTTCTTCTCTCACCTTCCCAAGTAGCTGGGACTACAGGCACCCACCACAACACCCAGCTATTTTTTTTTAGAGACAGGGTCTCACTCTTGCTCAGGCTGGTCTTGAACTCAAGCTCAGGGAATCCACCCGCCTAAGCCTTTCAGAGTGCTAGGATTACAGGTGTTAGCCACTACTCCTGGCCTTCCAAGCTTCAATTTTTAATATTCACTTTATCAGACAGTTCTTCTGTACCTTGCGAATGAAGATAAGAAAAAAAATAAACACAAGGCTACAGAGCTACACTGATTATTGTTATTTAATAATACAGAAGTGTTTATTACTATATTAATCCTTTAAAATGTATTTTAACAATTTTATTTCAGTATCATTTATTTCCTTTATAAAGCATGCATTTCAGTTAATTTTTTAAGATAATTCATGGGCTGAAAAGGAGTCTACAGCACAAAACAAGTGTGCTGAAAAGGAGTCTACAGCACAAAACAAGTTATAAATTCTTATAAAGGGCCTTTATAAGAATTGCAGGTCATAGGTTTCTGTTGCAACTTCTCAACTCTGCCATCACAGTGCAAAAGCAGCCACAAATACTAAGTAACTGAAAGGGTGTGACTGGTTTAATAAAACATTACTTACAAAGACAGGAGGCAGGTGAGATTTGCCAATCTCTGAACTAGACTGTCGGCCATTTGCCAACAACTCCTGAACTAGACCGACTGTTCTAGAACAGAATAATGGTCACGTCATCTGTTTGTATAGAATTTTCAGCAGTTCTCCAAGTCCTGAAATAACCTGATTCCAACTTGTCTCTCCTGATTTGTTTGTCTTAAATTCCTAATCAAATACTTAACATTTTCAGCTAAACAGAACTATTTTTAGTTCTCCACACATTTATATATCTTCTCTTAGAGTTTTTAATATGGTACTACACACTATACTTAACACATCCTCACTGACAAATTCTTATCATCCCTCCGGTATCCAAGGTAATCAGTATAGCACAGCAGTTAAGAAGAACATAGGTTCTGGAATAGACGGCCTGGGTCTGAGTCCTAGCTTTGCCTCTTAAAACGTATCTGACTTTGGGCTTGGTGCCCATAGCTCAGTGAGTAGGGCACCAGCCATAAACACCGAGGCTGGTGGGTGCCAGTCCAGGCCTGCTAAACAACAATGACAACTGCAACCAAAAAGCAGCTGGGTATTGTGGCCGGCGCCTGTAGTCCCAGCTACTTGGGAGGCTGAGGCAAGAGAATCGCCTAAGTCCAAGAGTTACAGGTTGCTGTGAGCTGTGACATCACAGCACTCAACCGAGGGCAACAAAATGAGACTCTGTTTAAAAAAAAAGACAAAAAAAGGTATCTGATTTTGGGCATGTTCCATAAAGAAAATGAGCAGCAAATTTTGGCACTCTAACATTCATTAGTGATGATCCACTTCCCCCATAATTTACACTAGAGTTTGTTGTTATCAACAATAAGAATCACTAGCATAGAAAATACTATATTAGAAATAAAATTTTTTTTTTTGCAGTTTTTGGCTGGGGCTGGGTTTGAACCCACCACCTCCATCATATGGGGCCAGGGCCCTACCCCTCTGAACCACAGGCGCCACCCTAGAAATAATATATTTAACAATTACAAATTAAAAATATTATAAATATCACCAACCTGTTGATGAAAACTCGTTTTCTTCCAGAGAGTTAGAGCTGTCAGACAATGAACTCTGATCATCCATACTTTCTGAGGAATGATGCATTTCAGCCTCTTCATCTGGTGAAAGATCAACTGTTCTGGATTCTAACAGGACTTTTTTTTTTAACATAAAAAGGAAGAATCAAAATAATGGAATCAGTAATTGAAATTCTGAACAATACATGGCTTATCATAAATGGTATTTTAATACTACTTCACATAATTAAAATAGGTATATAGATCTTTCTTCAACTTCCACTCTTTCTGAAACTGGATGGTTAATAAGTGTATAAAGACTTATTCTATTTGTATTATATACATATCTAATAAAATATTTCCAGAAGGATGCAACAAGGGAAGGAAATACCAGAGAAAAATTAAAAGGACAAAAATTGAAGTAATATTTAAAAAAAGAAAAACAATGGCAGTAAATAATAAAATGATGGTGATGAATAAGGAAAAAAAGAAAAATATTTAATGTATATTTGCTATTTGCTATGCACACTGAAACCTGTCTTACATTACTTATTCAATATTCACAATGGTATTTCTGGTGAGGACACTAAGGACTGAAAAGTTAACTAACACCAACTTAGAAAATGGAGAAGCAGGTCTTTCAACCTAATTCCATCCAACTCCAAAATTTAGGCCCTCATTATATTAAGTCACTGTAATGAGCACTTCGGTCAAAATTCAAGCATAAGTCTATCTTTTCACTGTTTGATTTGGGGAAGGTCACTTAGTCTGTTTAGCTCAATTAATCTATTAAACAAAGATAACATTACAACATAAAACACGGGTGTTATGAGAACCGAATGGACAAAATGTAAAGGAATTCTTACCATTACTGATATGAAAAGATCTGTTAGGGTACAATAATTTGATAATCTTCATGAGTAACCTTAAAATAGATTATATGGTATTCTTTATCTTAAAATTTCATTTTAACTAGAAGACCTTCATAGAATTCAAAAAGAAGTCTGGAATAAAATTAAAATTTAAAAGACTAAAGGAAGATAGTTGCAACTCACATCTTTCTTAGCTACTGCTATTTATGACAACTCCTTTGCATTCCCAAAGTAAATTAACCTCCAAACAGTGCTTTTCAAAATATGGCTCATCAATCCTTGGAGGTCCCTGAGACCCTTTTGGAGAGTCTGTGAAATCAAAACTACTTTCAGCATAATACTAACATGCTAGTTGTTCTTTTAACTTTTTTGACATTTATTTAATAAAGACAAAGCAGTGGTGGGTAAAACTGCTGGCCCCTTATTATCAGTCAAGGTAATGACACTAAACTGTAGTAGCAGTTATTGTATTCTTAATCACCATGCGTTGGCAAGGGGAAAAAAGCTAGTTTCAATTTTTTTACTTCATGAAGCAACACAAAATTATTAAGTTTATTAAATCTTGGGTACACATCTTTTAAATATTCTGTAGGAGAAGATGGAAGTATACATAAGGCACTTTTAATGCATACTGACATGCCATGGTTGCCTCAAGGAAAAACATCTATGTGAGTTGCAAGCTGAACTAGCCATTGCTTTCAGGGTGAAATACCATTTTTCACCTTGAACAAATAATTAACAAAACAATCTGGTTACTCAGACAGAGATATCTGACAAAACCTTTGCTTAAACATGAGTCAAGTTGGCTCGGTGCCCATAGCTCAGTGGTGAGGGCACCAGCCACATACACCAGGCCTGGGCCTGCTAAACAACAATGACAACTACAACAAAAAAATAGCTGGGTGTTGTGGTGGGCACCTGTAGTCTCAGCCACTTGGGAGGCTGAGGCAAGAGAATTGCTTAAGCCCAAGAGTTGGAGGTTGCTGTGAGCTGTGACTACTCTACTGAGGGCGACATAGTGAACCCTCCCTCTCCCTGCCCTATCCCCTCCTCCCCCCCAAGCAAACAAACAAACAAAAAAAACATGAGCCAAGTTGTGCCTATCACTTCAAGAATGAGATTTCAAGTGAAAATTGGAATTGTGGAAAACCTGTATACTCCCTTATGAACTTAACAGCTTCCCAATACTTAAGGACTGATGAGACCAGTGATGATATTAAGTGATTTTTTGATATTATATAATAAAATGCACAAACATTTGCAAGAGCTACAAACTTAGTATACACAAACTTTCCAAATAATCAATGCATGAATTATCAATTATGCATGAGTAAACGATCTATTCAAGTGCCAAACAGACCACTGAATTTTAATGTAAAAAAGACAGGTAGTAAGATTCTATATAGCCACTAACCCTGAAGAAACTATTATTGATAACTTGTTAAGCTTTGTTGTAATGTTAAAGCACAACACCTTCATTGATCTAAAAAGGCTGTTAGGTACTACTCTTTGCCATGTTTGTGAGAGAGAGCCTGCCTTTTATTTAAATACTTTGACCAAAACAACAGAGCCCAACAGATTGCATGCAGAAGCAGTGGTGACAGTTCAGCTATATTCTATTTATTTAAGACATTAAGGAGATCTGCAAACTGAAAACGATGCCACTCTTCTATTTTCTGAAAAATATTTTTCACAGAAATGTTACTTATCTTTACACATAATTTAAAAAAAATGAATTAATACTATATAAAGTTTTATTTTTATTTCTAGTATGGTAAGTAGTGACAGAGTACAACCTACAGAAACAAAAGCTCTTTGGGATCCTTAATCTTTTTTTTAAAGAACATAAAGGTCCAAAGACCAAGAAGTTTGAGAACCACTGTTCCAGAAGACAAAAGGCAACTGCTGGCCTTAATTCTTCTTCTAAAGTTTAATCACATGACTGACATATTTTAGGGTACAAAAGCAAATATGAAAGGTCATAACAAAGTCTAAGAAATCACTAAGATCATGAATCTGGAGGGTACTATGTTAAGTGAAATAAGCTAGGCACAAAAAGAGAACACTGCATGTTCTCACTTACGTGTGGAACCTAAAAAGTGAAAATCACAGAAGCAGAGAGCACAGTGGTGTTTACAGAGGTGGGGGAGGGTAGTGGTGGTTGGGGATATGTTGGTCAAAGGACATAAATTTCATTTAAATAGAGGGAGTAAGTTCAACAGATCTACTTTACATAACTATAGTTAACAACAATGTACTTCATATTTGAAAATCTACTCAGAGTAGATTTTAGTATTCTCACCACAAAAAATATCTGAGATAAAGCATACATGCAATTAACCAGATTTAGCCAACCTACATATTTCATACATCGAGTTGTACAAGTACATACACTTTTTTGTCAATTAAAAACAAAATCAGAGATCACTTTAATGGGACTAAAAACAGTGATTTTGGATCTCAAGCCTAACTCCAAACCATATTCCTCATTAAGCTACAATTCCAACTCAGAGCAGCATATTTTTGTAAAAAACTTCAAGCTGCTTGAAATGTTTACTTAAAAACTTAAAGCTCCTTCAAAATGACTGCACTGTATTTTAAGTCATGACTGATGCAATGTACAGCGTCATCAATCTCTGTCACACTACTTAGTGTTGCACATTTTATCATTGATTTTTGCAAATAATTGATGAAAAAAATAAAAAGAAAAAAGAATTTCCTAAAATCTGTCACTTAGGAGATTTTTTTAATGTAGTATTCTCATTATGTGTTTTCTCAAAAAAGAAATGGGGCAAGCTTCCAAAAAGTACATAAAACTTTTGCCTAACTAACAGCACTAGGAATTATTGAACTCCTTTGTGACGATTTAGGTTCTTCATAAAGGTCAATTACTGTTACCATAGTTATAATTGGTGGAATCATCTGATGGCGAAAACACAAAAGAGCCACCCAATTTTACAGTATTCTTTCGCCTACCCGAAGGCTCCCAACAGGCAGGTGCAGGCAGCAGGCGAGCGCTCGCAGGTGGGCTGCCCCGCTCACTATTCCGCGACTTGCGCGGCTGTCAGTCGGCAGCGGGTTACAGGAACCACTAGGGAAGTGCCCAGGGCCATCGCAGCCCCTCCGTGGTAGTACCTGGGACGCCCGAGCCGCCGTCCACGCGGGGAGCCGCTCCCGCGGCGCGCCGGGAAGTCGCCCAGACCCGGCCCCGGCCCCAGCCCCGGCCCCAGCCCCGAGCAACCCGGGCTCGGCGCGCGCGTCCCGCCGCCTCCCTGCGGCCTCCTCCAGAGGGCGGCCCTTCCTCCGCAGGTCCCGGGGCCGTCTGCCCTTTCGGCGTCTCCGGCTCAGCAGACGGTTCCTCGGCGCCGTCGCTGTCGCTGGAATCGGCTGGGCGCTGCCGAAAAGTCCTTTTAGGTCTGTGAACCATCGCCGAGGTCCGAGCGCCACGCGTGCCTTCTCCCCCTGCTCCTGCCAACCCAGGTCTTCCGTGACCGCCCCGGCCTTGCCGCCGTGTGCGCGCGCACCCTTCGGCCCACCGTCCCGGGCCGCTAAGTCGGCGCATGCGTACTTTGACTCCCTGGAGCTGTTCCGCCCAGAGCTGGTCGTAGGGCGGAAGGCCGGGTAGGTTTTGCCAGGCTTAAGCCGCGTAGACCTTAGCCGAGGGATTTCCACAACCTGCCGGAGCTGAGTTCTGCACATAGCAGCAGTCACATGCTTACTTTGCGCAGACCCCATAGTTTTCAGGCGCTATGCTTTCTGTCCTGGACTGGAAACCAGATCCATTGTGTTATATTTTCAGAGAAAGCCCCTTCCAATCAAGAGTTAAAACAAAACCCCCAGGAATGTGGGGGTGGGGCGGGGTTGAGGAAAATGTCTCTGAAAGCCGAACAGCAAAATCAACGCATAAATGCGGCCAGATAAGAAGAAATCTGCTCAGGGATAAGTAAAACTCAGGTGATTGCCCCAAGGCGGCAGGATGCCCTTGAAAAGTAGCAATCTCTTTGGAAATATTTCTTGTAGTTGCAATATAGTCCCGACTGACAGGAGAACTGATTTTCACTTTCTCATTATAATAATTGCAAAGATAATTCAATCCAGAAAAATACGTGACTTAGAACTTTATATCACAAGAAATTATATGTAACATTTGAGGTCTGACACGTAAACAAACTTGCCACAGTGTGGCTTACCTTGGTAACACTATGCGAACAGTTCTGTAAGGTCTCATAACCTATAAGAACCTGTCAGTGTCTTATAGCTGTGCTCGTGATTTGCTGAGTGGAGTCATTATTGTTGTGTTTTTGTGTGCCATCCCCAAATGTGGGAGTTTAAATGAGAGCACCCAACAAACAAATTTTCTTGTTAAACTTGGCAAGAGTGGAAGTGGAATCCGGGTTATGTTAGCCCAGGCTTATGGGAATAATGCCACGAAGAAAATGGTATTGAAGTAAACATTTTTCTGAGGGAAGAGAAAGCATCACTGATGAAGATAGGTCAGGGTGGCTACTCATGAGCAAAACTGACAAAAACATTGCAAATATTTGTCGAATTGTGCAGTCAAAATCATTGGCTAACTGTGAGAAGCATAGCAGACCAAGTAAATATAGAGAAAAAGGAAAATCTTAACTGAAAATCTGGTGTGAGAAAGGTGTCCAAGAAAACGGTCCTGAACAAATTCACCAGTGATTAAAAGCAAAGAGCTCACACCACACTGTCTGTGATGGAGTTTTTAGCCAGTAAACAAATAACTGTATTGGATCACCCTCCTGACTCACCTGCTCTGGCCCCCAGTGATTTTATCTTTACCCAAGGATAAAGGAAATATTCAAAGAAAGACATTTTGATGACATTCAAGACGTTAAGGGTAACACGAGGATAATTCTGATGGCCATTCCAAAATTGCTTCGAAGGGTAAACTAGGCACTGGCCTCGGTGCTTAGGTCCCAAGGGGAGTACTTTGAAGGTGACTGTAGTGATTCAATAAGGTATGTAGCACTTTTTCTAGGATGAGTGTGCATTTATATTATACAACTTTACCAATTGATTCATAAAAGGTACATTAGATACTTTTCAATGAGCGATATAATTTTTATTTAAAAAGTCCCAATGTATGCAGTATGCTAGAAATGTCATTCTTTGCAACTGTCAAAACTTATGATGAAAACTTAGGTCTACCTAAAATTAGGAGTGATGTATTTTTAAAATTCCTAGAAGAGTGTGCACACAAAAGGGTATGAAACTATCCTTCTGATTCTGAGTGCTTTAGTTGCTCAAAAGACAGAAGAAAAAAATTTCTTTCTTGGAAAGTTGCATAGGGATTATATTTTAAAAATCAATCAGAAGAGAGTCATAGATAAAATTGGCATTGAAATATGTTTTGGTGGTATAAGCCAATAAGCCAATTCTCTAGAAATTTCTCCCCCATCAGGTTTCTGTAGCCATGTGTATCTGGGATAAAGCTAATAGGATCAGAATAGACATCTGAACCATGGTAGATGGATAGATTCTTTCTCCAGAATATTAGCTCTGAGAATGAGGCCACAATTTATTTCCTGCATTTACCAGGACCATAGCCTGTGAATATCTAAGCTCCCTTTAAGTGATGAACTGGGGTGTCCTGTGGACTCTGGAGAGCTGGTTGCAAATGTTCAGAAATTGTGGGAGCCAGTTGTTAAATATAGTCATTATTAAAAATTTAAATATGTAAGTTTGCAACTTAAAGTATATTGTGAATAAAAGTAATAGCTGCTCAAAACTTCTACTTCCTGACTTTCACAACTTTTTACTGTTTTCTAGGGTGCTGAGGTTTATGTCAAATGTTTCTATATGGCAGAATTTTATATACTGTTGAGCTAAAGTATACTTATTACCAACTCCATGTTTAGTGATGTCATTTTAGCCGCTTAAAATTATCCCTGTTAGGATACTTATGCCACAGAAATTATGAATCAGGGCTTTTCTGAGAGCCAGATACTAAACATTTACCATCACTGACTCTATTTCACCAGAGGGATATAGAAAGGGCAGAGCATCCTTGATGGATGTGGTCTCAGAACTCTTTTTTCATGGCCTTTCTCCATGAACTAATATTCCCAAGAATAAACTTGGAGAATCTTATAATAAAATAACATCAGTTGTTATAATTTAATAATAACTTGCTGTAAAGAGAGACTTCTCTTGTTAAATCTTAGTAAAATAAGATTTTAGTAAAAATGCTAACAGCATTTTTATTTGGATATTGGCAAATGGTATGAAAAAGATATTTTTGGAGAATAAAGATACTTATGAAATTGAAAGCACAGCTTCCTAACATGGGCCAAATGCTCCTAGTAACTAGAATAAACTCTAAAGACTAGAGGCAGGGAGGTGGGCTCCACTTGATACGGTGCTTTTCTCTGTACCATCTTTCCAGGCAGAATTCCCAAATCCTGCCATGGATACTGCACTATTCTCCCATAACAGAGGAGAATGTCTTTCTAATTCACTCCATCAAATAGTTAATGCAAAATCAAACAGTAGCCTATGTTTTTAAAATGGTGAGGAGAGTGAAGAAGATGGTAATGATTAATGATTAGAGAGAAGTCCAGTGTTTTCTTATGTACTGTTAAAGGAACATACTAATCTGTTACCCAATTCAGTCACCGTTATGCGACTACTAGTACAGGCACCATGCTAGGCCCTAGACCATTGCTCCTCAAATCCAGCATTCTCCAGGGCACCTGCACATTGTGTGGACATACAGATGCTGACTGAGCAGCTCTGTGGCAGGACCTGACAGTCTTCATTTCTAGCATTCATTCAAGTGACACCAAGGATCCTGGACTGAGGACCACACTTTCAATAGCAAGGGCCTAGAGCAGATACTAAGAAATATTAATCATCCTTAAGAAAGTTTTTAAAAAGTTTTGAATTACTGGCTTGGCGCCTGTAGCTCAGCAGCTAGGGCGCCAGCCATATACACTGGGGCTGGCAGGTTCAAACCTAGCCTGGGCCCGCCAAACAACAATGACAACTACAACCAAAAAAATAGGCAGGTGTTGTGGCAGGTGCTACTTGGGAGGCTTAGGCAAGAGAATCACTTAAGCCCAAGAGTTTGAGGTTTGCTGTGAACTGCGATGCTTTGGCACTCTACGAAGTGTGACATAGTGAGACTGTCTCAAAAAAAAAAAAAGTTTTGAATTACTAAATCACTGATGAACTTCACATCAGATTTTAATAGCATGTAAAATGCCATTATATACCTCAAAATTCGAAAACTATTCCTAAGAGGGAAAACTAATAACAAATCTATTCATAGTGAAGAGGTTATCTAAGTATGGAAGTTATTCATCAAAAGGAACATCTGTCTGCACCTCCATAAGAGAGGTTGTCCACCAGCCTCCAAAATCACTTTGTAGTTGTCTATCTGAGTTTGAAAGATGTCAGCAGGACAGAATTTACTGTCAGTGTTGTTTGAAAGGCGGCAATTTGTTTAAAGATAATCTAAGTGTAATGTTGGTGTTTTATTTCAACTCACGAGCTCACAATCCATGTTCAACTGAAATGTGAAAACACAAGGCAGAGTTCAATGTTTTCCCCTGATTTCAGAACCATCAGCTAATGTGGACTAGTTGCTTACTTCCCCCTTTTGGAAGACACCACCTCCTGTGACAGGGCCCTCTCCTACACATTTTGATGTTCCATAACTAGTCTAATGTCTAGTGCACAATTAACATGCATGCGACAAACTCAATGGGCAGATGAGGCCATTCTAAGCCACCTGTGTTCAATCACAGTAACAAAGCCAGAAAACAAATCACTTTATTTAACTTGCTGGAGACAAATATGTTAAGAGGCAGGTGATACACTATTGAGAAGAAAAGGGAAAAACTCTTGAATGTTTGTCAAACAAACATTTGTTTTAAAGTGGAGAAGAAAAAAACATTGAGTTTCTTTGAGAATTGCCTGGATGGGAGAGGAGAAAATAATAAGAATTTTTTTAATAAAAGGGGAGGAATCTTGAGTTGTCTCCTCTGTCCCCAGAGAAAGCAGAGTCAAGGCTCTGGGATACAGATAACAGATTTAAAAAAAATATTGGATGCCCAGGAAAATCTGAATTTCAGATAAATAAGGAATATATATATATATATATATATATATATATATACATACATATATATGTATATATATATATATATATGTTTTATACATTATTTCGGACGTACTTGAGTGGGGCATTTTAGAACCCTAGTCTTGGGTAAAGAAAAGAGAAGAATTTCAAAAGGTGGAGGGGCAGGGATGGTGGTCAATGGTTCTGGAACTGGAGGAGAAATGATATTGGCGAGAAGTTCCCAATTATGGGGGCTGAGGGGGGAGAGGGCCCTTTAAGCTTTGGTGCTGTTTTCTCCCAGACCTTTCGTAAAGCTCTGCTCTGTACACAATCTTAACACTGCTGTTGAGAATAAAGGATTTGGCAGCTGAGGTCAGAGTGTTGGATGAGGAAGGGCTGGTGCTGAGCTGTATCAGAGTAGAGAGCGTGGATGACAGGTGGGAACCAGGCTGCTGAGCACACTGGCTAGGAGAGAGACCCTTCCCCAAATGCACCCAAGAAAGTGCAATCTCAAAGGGAAAGATGCTCTTGAAGGTTGGTTATGAACACAGGGAAAGTGCAGCCAGACAGCAAGAGTGGTATTTCTCCAAACAGCCTCTCTACATACCCATGTTTATCACTGCCTTGTATTAGTTTCTTTCTCATGAGTACTAAAAATTATGCCCCCTCCCCAGAGGATAAAGATAATGTGATAGTTCTTATTTATAAGGTAGTATATATGCAATACTATCTTATTAATTAACTGGTTGATCATTATGAGACATTGCATTATTCCCTGTTTATGTAATTTAGAATTGTAGAAGTTAACAATTGGAAAAATGGCATATAAAAAATTCCAGATATCTGGAAATCAATGTCGTATTTATCCAAGAAGTCTCTTTTCCCCTTAAAGTGAAATGACAATTTATTCAGCTTGTTTTGCTATTTAATGGTGGGTTCTAGTGAGAGATACGCTAGTGAGAGATACGCTACTTACAGAAGGATTATACAAAATGATCTTTTAGAAATTGACTACTTTATTATTAGAAAGCTATTTTTTCATTCTCTCTTATTATAAGCAATGGATATATTTTCTTTTTTAAGCAACTTCCTCACGGGAAAAATCTTGGGGAAGTCATGTTTGTAAATAAAATATCACTCTTCCTTGGGAATTAAAAAAAATTGTGAAAACACACCCATAAAAATATGGAACTGATTGTGCCTTCATTTATTTTCAGCATCTGTTTTTTTGAGCACTTAGTATGATAGGAGCCAGAAGGTCATAAGACATGGGGTCCTGTTCCCAAAGGTCATGTTTCAGTAACCAAATTAGCCCTAGGGAGGTGGCTTTTTGGAAATACTTTGTGATATTCTGGAATCTCAAGTATTAAGAATTTTCTCAATTTTAGATCCTGACTTTCAGAATGAGTAGATGTTTTTGAGCTGCCACTCTTGTGTGCTTCAACTAATCTATTGATTGATTAACTGTTAAGTACTCCAAGGACCGCCTAGAAAACCTATTGATCAAGCAGAGGCAAGTTTATAAAATCAACTACGGGAGGGGAGAACACTACCTTTACAGAATTTTACAAGTGTCTGAAAATGGAAAAATAAGGCAGGATAGTTACAGGATTTTAAAGCCTAGGCTGCGTGATTTTTAAAAATAATTTTATTGTGGTCAGAATACATAAGAAGGTAAGTCTACTCTCTTAGCAAAATTTCAAGAGTACACTACAATATTGTCAACTACAGGGTCAGTGTTGTACGGCAGGTCTCTAGAGCTTAATTTATCTTGCATACCTGTTGATTTGTGACTTCTCATTTTCCTCTTCCTACAACCCCCCCCCCCACAACCACAATTCTACTCTCTAATTTCATGAGTTTAACTATTTTAGACACTCCATATAAATGGAATTGAACAGCATTTGTCTTTCTATGAGTAGCTTATTTCGCTTCGTATGACGTCCTCACCATTAATTCATGTCGTTGCTAATTGCAGGATTTCTTTCTTTTTAAAGGATGAATAATATTTATTGTATGTATATAACACATTTTCTTTATCCAGACATCTGTCAATGGCCAAAATGCTGCAGCCACTATAGAAAACAATGTGGAGATTCCTTTAAAAATTAAAAATTGAATTACCATATGATTCAGAAATCCCATTTCTGGGTATTTATCCAACAGAATTGAAATTAAGACCTCAAAGAGATATTAGCACTGCAGTGTTCATTGCCGCAGTATTCACGACAGCTGAAATGGGCTGGGTGATTTTAGAATGGGTTTATAAGCAAGAAAACTGGTTGGGCTGAGGCAGAGTTTATGATACAATTGCTTTGGAATAATGGGCACAAGGAAGCCAGATCTTGAAGTAAGCTGCCTAAGCAAGCTGAAATCTTGATAAATTCATTGTATTTTTTGGCTCGTAGTCTGATTTTCCAGGAGCAGGCACTTCTAGGAATAAGTACTTTTGTTTAGTCTTGGTATGATTTAGGACATAAAACAGGAACGTATGCTTCCTAACAATTGTTTAGTGTGGGGACAAGAAAGTATATTTGATCTCAGTGTTGTTTAACATGTGGACAGGGAATTATTCTGATTTTACTTCTCAAAAAAGTTAGGTGTTAAAAGCACTGATTCTTGGTAGACAGTGGTATGTGTTCAGGTACTGTGACAAGCATCTAACATATATGATCTCATCTTGTACTCACAGCAACCTTACAAGATGGGGTTTACTTTATTTTATTGGTGAGGGAATGGAGGAACAGAGAGAGATTAAGAGAAGCTTCCAAGTCAAAGAACTAGCTAGCCAGCAAGTGGTGGAACACAGATTCAAATCCAGGCAGCAGAGCCTAAGGTTTTAGTCTTACCAGCTACATGACACATTGGAAGGGCAATTCCTCTCAAGGACAAGGAATCATGTGAAATAGATCATACTGTGCTAATTGACCAGAACCTATTCATGGAGCGGAAAACAAGCTCAGGCAATTTTAAGGGTTTAAGAGGAAACGTCACAGAAAGTCAGTGTCAAAGGTGATGATGAGTGACTTTCTTCATCCCAAATCCCTTGCCTTTTAGTTCTAGGAACAATTCTAGAGCTTTCCTTCTGTTCCAACCAATCAGTTTTCTAACAAACCCAAGTTGCATTGTAATGCCTTTGTTGGGGCTTTTCATTTGCAATATTGAATAAAAAGCTTTTCATTTAACATGAAATGTAATACATATAAAGAAAAATGCACAAACAAAAATGTGCCATTTAAAGACTTTGTAAAATAAACTCTATATAACCACCACCAAAATCGAGATATGGAAGCTTGCTAGCAGCCAGCAGTCCCTTTGTGCTCCCTTTCAATTAGTTCACCCTCTCTGCCCCCCAAGTAGCCATTGTTCTGACTGACAATAACAGCCACCTTGCTTTTTTTTAAACAATGTTTTTACCACTTAAATTTGCAGACTAAAACTCTATGATGTAGTTTTGTCTGTATTTTTGAACTTTATAGAAATGGAATCATACCATGTTTACGGTTTTGTGTTTGCCTTTTTTTCTTAGCATTAATATATGCTTATGTTATAATTATGTTGTTCTGTGTAAATGTAGTTCTTTTATTGTTGTGTAGTAGGAATATACACAGTCTGTCTACTCTAATGTTAACATTTGGTCATTTTTACTTTTTGCCATATTACAAGTAATGTAATTTTTGATGTTAATTAATACAACGTTTATTTAATCTTTCCTTTATCATTTATGCTTTATGTATTCAGTTTGAGAAATTTTTCTCTATTTTTCTCTACCTCGAGGTTAAGAAGATATTTTCTACTATTATGGTTAGAGATAAAGATCTGTGTTATATCCAGATCTATGAAGCAAGGTGTCAGATCTTTTTATATGGATATCCAATTGATCTAGTTAAATTAAAGATATATTATAAAAAACTTGCAAGTGTATATACTAAGTAGAAAGCTCTTGTCACTCAGCTTTGGCAATTTCCAACTCCCGGACAATTCGTTTTATTGCTCTTCCCATCTACTTTTCACACATTATTTTGAAATAAATCGCAGACATGACATTTCATCTATAAATATTTCAGGCGTCTCTAACACATCACAAATAGTTTTAAAAATAAAATTTAACCGCAGTATAATTATGATACTTGAAAAACAATATTAACTTGTAATATTATAAAATATTCTCCACCACAAAAGTAAACCCACCCCAAAAATTTTAGATCAAATTCCAACTTCCACAGTCGCAAAAGGATTAAAAATATCCACCGGACTCTCAAAAGGCTTATCAATAGTCTCAATTAATGTTAATGGTTTAAATTGTCCTCTAAAGAGCACAGGTTGGCTGACTGGATAAAAAAACTCAAGCCAGATATCTGCTGCATCCTATAATAACATCTTACATTAAAAAACAAATATAGACTCAAGGTGAAGGGATGACCATCTATATTCCAGGCAAATGCAAAGCAGAAAAAAGCAGGCATTGCAATCCTGTTCGCAGACGCAATAGGCTTTAAACCAACCAAAATAAGGATAAGGATGGACACTTCATATTTGTTAAAGGTAATACTCAATATAATGAGATCTCAATTATTAATATTTATGCACCCAAACACAACGCACCCCAATTTATAAAAGAAACTCTAACAGACATGAGCAATTTGATTTCATCCATTTCCATAGTTGTTGGAGATTTTAACACCCCTTTAGCAGTGCTGGATACATCCTCCAAAAAGAAGCTAAGCAAAGACATTTTACATTTAAACTCAATCATTCAACATCTGGACTTAACAGACATCTACAGAACATTTCATCCCAACAAAACTGAATACACATTCTTCTCAGCAGCCCACGGAACATACTCCAAAATCGACCACATCCTAGGCCACAAATCTAACCTCAGCAAATTTAAGAAAATAG